>VKKW01000644.1:0-29545 GCA_018350135.1 Citrus trifoliata
TGGTGGGGGGGGGGGCCAACTTCTGTCGCCGGACTCGGAATGGGGCGAGTACTTGTACGAGCGGCCTCCGTGTGCCAAACATAGGCCGCTAGGTACTTCCTACGCCCCAAAAATGATCGCCCGGAGCCCCCGGCCCACAACCCCTCTAGCGGAAAATGCCCAAACACGAGGGGGTGGGCTATAGGCCTTGGTGGGGGGCTGGGGCAACTTCTTCGCCGGACTCGGAATGGGGCGAGACTTTGCGAGCGGCCTCACGGGTTGCCAACATAGGCCGCTGGCACGGCCGTCACCCACAAACGACCGTCCGAAGGCCGCCGTCCCAGCAACCCCCATGCGTAAAGATGCCCAGAACGAGGGGGTGGGCTATAGCCTTGGTGGGGGCTGGGGCCAACTTCGGTCCGCCGGACTCGGAATGGGGCGCAGAACTTTGCGAGCGGCCTCCGTGTGCCAAAAATAGGCCGCGGGCACGGCCGTGCCCAAAAACGACCGCCCGAAGGCCCCGTCCCACAACACACCTGCGGAAATGCCCAAAACGAGGGGTGGGCTATAGCCTTGGTGGGGGGCTGGGGCCAACTTCGTCCGGCGGACTCGGAATGGGACGAGACTTTACGAGCGGCCTCCGTGTGCCAAAAATAGGCCGTGGGCACGGCCGCGGCCAAAAACCACCGCCCAAAGGCCCCCGTCCCGCAACCCCCTGCGGAAAATGCCCAAAACGAGGGGTGGGCTATAGCCTTGGTGGGGGGCTGGGGCCCACTTCGTCCGCCGGACTCGGAATGGGCGAGAACTTTTCGAGCGGCCTCCGTGTGCCAAAAATAGGCCGCGGGCACGGTCGCGCCCACAAACGACCGCCCGAAGGCCCCCGTCCCACAACCCACCAGCGGAAAATGCCCAAAACGAGGGGTGGGCTATAGCGTTGGTGGGGAGCTGGGGCCAACTTCGTCCGCCGGACTCGGAATGGGACGAGACTTTGCGAGCAGCCTCCGTGTGCCAAAAATAGGCCGCAGGCACGGTCGCACCCAAAACGACCGCCCGAAGGCCCCCGTCCCACAACCTCCTGCGGAAAATGTTTAAAACGAGGGGTGGGCTATAGTCTTGGTGGGGGGCTGGGGCCAACTTCGTCCGCCGGACTCGGAATGGGGCGAGACTTTGCGAGCGCCCTCCGTGTGCCAAAAATAGGCCGCGGGCACGGCCGAACCCAAAACGACCGCCCGAAGGCCCCCGTCCCACAACCCACCAGCGTAAACTGCCCAAAACGAGGGGTGGGCGATGGCCTTGGTGGGGGGCTGCGGCCCACTTCGTCCGCCGGACTCAGAATGGGGCGAGACTTTGCGAGCGCCCTCCGTGTGCCAAAAATAGGCCGCGGGAACGGCCGCGCCCAAAAACGACCTCCCGAAGGCCCCCGTCCGACAACCCACCAGCGGAAAATGCCCAAAACGAGGGCTGGGAGATGGCCTTGGTGGGGGGCTGGGGCCAAACTCGTCCGCCGGACTCGGAATGGGGCGAGACTTTGCGAGCGGCCTCCGTGTGACAAAAATAGGCCGCGGGACACGGGCCGCGCCCAAAAAAGACCGCCCGAAGGACCCGTCCCAACACCCCCTGCGGAAAATGCCCAAAATGAGGGTGGGCTATAGCCTTGGTGGGGGCAGGGGCCAACTTCTTCCGCCGGACTCGGAATGGGGCGAGACTTTGCGAACAGCCTCCGTGTGTCAAAATAGGCCCGCACCGGCCGCGCCCTAAAACGGCAGCCGAAGGCCACCTTCCCAACACCCCTGCGGAAAATGCCCAAAACGAGGGGTGGGCTATAGCCTTGAGGGGGGCTGGGGCCAATTTCGTCCGCCGGACTCGGAATGGGGCGAGTATTTACGAGCGATCTCCGTGTGCCAAAATAGGCCGCGGGCACGGCCGACGCCCCCTAGCGCAACCACTGCCCAAAACGAGGGGTGGGCGATGCCTGGTGGGGGGCTGGGGCCAACTTCGTCCGGCCGGACTCGGAATGGGGCCAACTTTGCGAGCGGCCTCCGTGTGCCAAAATAATCCGCGGGCACGGCCGCACCCAAAAACGGCAGCCCGAAGGCCCCCGTCCCGACACCCCCTGCGGAAAATGCCCAAAACGAGGGGTGGGCAATGGCCTTGGGGGGGGCTGGAGCCAACTTCATCCGCGGGACTCGGAATGGGGCTAAACTTTACGAGCGGCCTCCGTGTGCCAAAAATAGGCCACTGGCACGGCCGCGCCCAAAAACGGCAGCCCGAAGGCCCCCGTCCCGACACCCCCTGCGGAAAATGCCAAAACGAGGGGTGGGCTATAGCCATTGTGGGGGGCTGGGGCCAACTTCGTCCGCCGGACTCGGAATGGGGCCAAACTTTGCGAACGGCCTCCGTGTGCCAAAAATAGGCCGCGCGCACGGCCGCGCCCAAAAGCGGCCGCCCGAAGGCCACCGTCCCAACACCCCCTGCGGAAAATGCCCAAAACGAGGGGTGGGCTATAGCCTTGGCGGGGGCTGGGGCCAATTTCGTCCGCCGGACTCGGAATGGGGCGAGTATTTACGAGCGGCCTCCGTGTACCAAAAATAGGCCGCGGGCACGGCCGCGCCCAAAAATGATCGCCCGACGGCCCCCGTCCCACAATACACTAGCGGAAAATGCCCAAAACGAGGGGTGGGCGATGGCCTTGGTGGGGGGCTGGGGCCAACTTCGTCCGCTGGACTCGGAATGGGGCCAAACTTTGCGAACAGCCTCCGTGTGCCAAAATAGGCCGCGCGCACGGCCGCGCCCAAAAGCGGCCGCCCGAAGGCCACCGTCCCAACACCCCTGCGGAAAATGCCCAAAACGAGGGCTGGGCATAGCCTTGGTGGGGGGCTGGGGCCAACTTCGTCCGCCGGACACAGAATGGGGCGAGACTTTGCGAGCGGCCTCCGTGTGCCAAAAATAGGCCGCGGGCACGCCGCGCCCAAAAAAGACCGCCCGAAGGACCCCGTCCCAAAACACACCAGCGGAAAATGCCCAAAACGAGGGGTGGGCTATAGCCTTGGTGGGGGGCTGGGGCCAACTACGTCCGCCGGACTCGGAATGGGGCCAAAATTTGCGAGCGGCCTCCGTGTGCCAAAAATAGGCCGCGGCACGGCCGCGCCCAAAACACCGCCGAAAGGCCCCCGTCCCAATACCCCTGCGGAAAAAGCCCAAAACGAGGGATGGGCTATAGCCTTGGTTGGTGGCTGGGGCCAACTTCGTCCGCCGGACTCGGAATGGGGCCAAACTTTGCGAGCGGCCTCCGTGTGCCAAAAATAGGCCGCGCGCACGGCCGAACCCAAAAACGACCGCCCGAAGGCCGCCGTCCCACAACACACCAGCGGAAAATGCCCAAAACGAGGGGTGGGCTATAGCCATGGTGGGGGGCTGGGGCCAACTTCGTCCGCCGGACTCGGAATGGGGCAAACTTTGCGAGCGGCCTGCGTGTGCCAAAAATAGGCCGCAGGCACAGCCGCGCCTAAAAACGACCGCCCGAAGGCCCCCGTCCCAACACCCCCTGCGGAAAATGCCCAAAACGAGGGGTGGGCTATAGGCTTGGCGGGGGGCTGGGGCCAATTTCGTCCGCCAGACTCGAAATGGGGCGAGTATTTGCGATCGGCCTCCGTGTGCCAAAAATAGGCCGCGGGCACGGCCGCGCCCAAAAATGATCGCCCGAAGGCCCCCGTCCCACAACCCACTAGCGGAAAATGCCCAAAACGAGGGGTGGGTGATGGCCTTGGCGGGGGGCTGGGGCCAACTTCTTCCGCCGGACTCGGAATGGGGTGAGACTTTGCGAGCGGCCTCCGTGTGCCAAAAATAGGCCGCGGGGACGGCCGCGCCCAAAACGGCCGCCCGAAGGCCCCGTCCCAACACCCCCTGCGGAAAATGCCCAAAACGAGGGGTGGGCAATGGCCTTGGGGGGGGCTGGGGCCAACTTCGTCCGCCGGACTCGGAATGGGGCGAGACTTTACGAGCGGCCTCCGTGTGACAAAAAAAGGCCGCGGGAACGGCCGCGCCCAAAACGACCTCCCGAAGGCCCCCGTCCGACAACCCACCAGCGGAAAATGCCCATAACGAGGGCTGGGCGATGGCCTTGGTGGGGGGCTGGGGCCAAACTCGTCCGCCGGACTCGGAATGGGGCGAGACTTTGCGAGCGGCCTCCGTGTGACAAAATAGGCCGCGGACACGACCGCCCGAAGGACCCCGTCCCAACACCCCCTCCGGAAAATGCCCAAAATGAAGGGTGGGCTATAGCCTTGGTGGGGGGCAGGGGCCAACTTCTTCCGCCGGACTCGGAATGGGGCGAGACTTTGCGAGCGGCCTCCGTGTGCCAAAAATAGGCCGCGGGCACGACCACGCCCAAAAATGACCGCCCGAAGGCCCCGTCCCAACACCCCCTGCGGAAAATGCCCAAAACGAGGGGTGGGCTATAGCCTTGGCGGGGGGCAGGGGCCAACTTTCTTCCGCCGGACTCGGAATGGGGCGAGACTTTGCGAACGGCCTCCGTGTGCCAAAAATAGGCCGCGCCCAAAAACAGCCGCCCGAAGGCCACCTTCCCAACACCCCCTGCGGAAAATGCCCAAAACGAGGGGTGGGCAATGGCTTTGGGGGGGGCTGGGGCCCACTTCGTCTGCGGGACTCGGAATGGGGCTAAACTTTTCGAGCGGCCTCCGTGTGCCAAAAATAGGCCACTGGCACGGCCGCGCCCAAAAACGGCCGCCCGAAGGCCCCTGTCCCAACACCCCCTGTGGAAAATGCCCAAAATGAGGGATGGGCAATGGCCTTGGGGGAGGGGGGCTGGGGCCAACTTCGTCTGCGGGACTCGGAATGGGGCTAAACTTTTCGAGCGGCCTCCGTGTGCCAAAAATAGGCCACTGGCACGGCCGCGCCCAAAAACGACCGCCCGAAGGCCGCCGTCCCACAACACACCAGCGGAAAATGTCCAAAACGAGGGGTGGGCAATAGCCCTGGCGGGGGGATGGGCCAACTTCGTCCGCCGGACTCGGAATGGGGCTAAACTTTGCGAACGGCCTCCGTGTGCCAAAAATAGGCCGCGGGCACGGCCGCGCACAAAAACGACCGCCCGAAGGCCGCCGTCCCACAACACACCAGCGGAAAGTGCCCAAAACGAGGGGTGGGCTTTAGCCTTGGTGGGGGGCTGGGGCCAACTTCGTCCGCCGGACTCGGAATGGGGCGAGTATTTGCGAGTGGCCTCCGTGTGCCAAAAATAGGCCGCGGGCACGGCCGCGCCCAAAAATGATCGCCCGAAGGCCCCCGTCCCACAACCCACTAGCGGAAAATGCCCAAAACGAGGGGTTGGCGATGGCCTTGGTGGGGGGCTGGGGCCAACTTTTTCCGCCGGACTCGGAATGGGGCGAGACTTTGCGAGCGGCCTCCGTGTGCCAAAAATAGGCCGCGGGGACGGCCGCGCCCAAAAACGGCCGCCCGAAGGCCCCTGTCCCAACACCCCCTGTGGAAAATGCCCAAAATGAGGGGTGGGCAATGGCCTTGGGGGGGGGGGCTGGGGCCGACTTCGTCCGCCGGACTCGGAATGGGGCCAAAATTTGCGAGCGGCCTCCGTGTGCCAAAAATAGGCCGCGGGCACGGCCGCGCCCAAAAACGACGGCCCGAACGCCGCCGTCCCACAACACACCAGCGGAAAATGCCCAAAACGAGGGGTGGGCTATAGCCTTGGTGGGGGGCTGGGGCCCACTTCGTCCGCCGGACTCGGAATGGGGCAAACTTTGCGAACGGCCTCCGTGTGCCAAAAATAGGCCGCGGGCACGGCCACGCCCAAAAACGACCGCCCGAAGGCCGCCGTCCCACAACCCACCAGCGGAAAATGCCCAAAACGAGTTGTGGGCTATAGCCTTGGTGGTGGGCTGGAGCCAACTTCGTCCGCCGGACTCGGAATGGGGCGGGACTTTGCGAGCGGCCTCCGTATGCCAAAAATAGGCCGCGGGCACGGCCGCGCCCAAAAATGACCGCCCGAAGGCCCCCGTCCCAATAACCCCTGCGGAAAATGCCTAAACGAGGGGTGGGCTATAGCCTTGGTGGGGGGCTGGGGTCAATTTCGTCCGCCGTACTCGGAATGGGGCGAGGCTTTGCGAGCGGCCTCCGTGTGCAAAAAAAAGGCCACGGGCGCGGCCGCGCCAAAAATGACCACCCGAAGGCCCCCGTCCCACAACCAACCAGCAAAAAATGCCCAAAACGAGGGGTGGGCTATAGCCTTGGTGGGGGGCTGGGGCCAACTTCGTCCGCCGGACTCGGAATGGGGCGAGACTTTGCGAGCGTCCTCCGTGTGCCAAATAATAAGCCGCGGGCAAGGCCGCGCCCAAAAACGGCCGCCCGAAGGCCCCCGTCCCAACACCCCCTGTGGAAAATGCCCAAAACGAGGGGTGGGCAATGGCCTTGGGGGGGGGGGGGGCTGGGGCCAACTTCGTCCGCCGGACTCGGAATGGGGCCAAACTTTGCGAACGGCCTCCGTGTGCCACAAATAGGCCGCGGGCACGGCGACGCCCAAAAACGACCGCCCGAAGGCCGCCGTCCCACAACCCACCAGCGGAAAATGCCCAAAACGAGGGGTGGGCTATAGCGTTGGTGGGGGGCTGGGGCCAACTTCGTCCGCCGGACTCGGAATGGGGCGGGACTTTGTGAGCGGCCTCCGTGTGCCAAAAATAGGCTGCGGGCACGGCCGCGCCCAAAAATGACCGCCCGAAGGCCCCCGTCCCAACAACCCCTACAGAAAATGCCTAAACGAGGGGTGGGCTATAGCCTTGGTGGGGGGCTGGGGTCAATTTCGTCCGCCGTACTCGGAATGGGGCCAACCTTTGCGAGCGGCCTCCGTGTGCCAAAATTAGGCCGCGGGCACGGCCGCGCCCAAAAACGACCGCCCGATGTCCCCCGTCCACAACCCACCAGCGGAAAATGCCCAAAACGAGGGGTGGGCTTTAGCCTTGGTGGGGGGCTGGGGCCCACTTCGTCCGCCGGTGTCGGAATGGGGCGAGACTTTGCGAGCGGCCTCCGTGGGCCAAAAATAGGTCGCGGGCACGGCTGCACCCAAAAACGACCGCCTGAAGGCTCCCGTCCGACAACCCACCAGCGGAAAATGCCCAAAACGAGGGGTGGGCGATGGCCTTGGTGGGGGGCTGCGGCCAACTTCGTCCGCCGGACTCGGAATGGGACGAGACTTTGCGAGCGGCCTCCGTGTGCCAAAAATAGGTGGCGGGCACATCCACGCTAAAAAATGACCTCCCGAAGGCCCCCGTCCCACAACCCACCAGCGGAAAATGCCCAAAACGAGGGGTGGGCAATAGCCTTGGTGGGGGGCTGGGGCCCACTTCGTCCGCCGGACTCGGAATAGGGCGTGACATTGCGAGCGGCCTCCGTGTGCCAAAAATAGGCCCCAGGCACGGCCGCACCCAAAAACGACCTCGCGAAGGCCCGCGTCCCACAACCCACCTTCTGAAAATCCCGAAAATGAGGGGTAGGTTATAGCCTTGGTGGGGGGCTGTGGCCAACTTCGTCCGCCGGACTCAGAATGGGGCGAGATTTTCGAGCGCCCTCCGTGTACCAAAAAGAGGCCGCAGGCACGGCCGCACCCAAAAACGACCTCGGGAAGGCCCGCGTCCCAGAACCCACCTTCTGAAAATCCCGAAAACGAGGGGTAGGTTATAGCCTTGGTGGGGGGCTGTGGCCAACTTCGTCCGCCGGACTCGGAATGGGGCGAGATTTTCGAGCACCCTCCGTGTGCCAAAAAGAGGCCGCCCACGGCCGTGCCCAAAAACGACCACCCGAAGGCACCCGTCCATACACCACCTGCGGAAAATGCCCAAAACGAGGGGTGGGCTACAGCCTTGGTGGGGGGCTGGGGCCAAGTTCGTCCGCCGGACTCGGAATTGGACGAGACTTTGCGAGCGGCCTCCATGTGCCAAAAATAGTACGCGGGCACGGCCGCGCCCAAAAACGACCGCCCGAAGGCCCCCGTCCCAACACCCCCTGCGGAAAATGCCCAAAACGAGGGGTGGGCTTTAGCCTTGGCGGGGGGCTGGGGCCAACTTCGTCCGCCGTACTCGGAATGGAGGGAGACTTTGCGAGCGGCCTCCATGTGCCAAAAATAGTACGCGGGCACGGCCGCGTCCAAAAACGACCGCCCGAAGGCCCCCGTCCCAACACCCCACCGGCGGAAAATGCCCAAAACGACGGGTGGGCTTTAGCCTTGGTGGGGGGCTGGGGCCAACTTCGTCCGCCGGACTCGGAATGGGGCGAGACTTTGCGAGCGGCCTCCGTGTGCCAAAAATAGGCCGAGGGCACGGACGTGCCCAAAAATGACCGCCCGAAGGCCCCCGTCCCACAACCCACCAGCGGAAAATGCCCAAAACGAGGGGTGGGCGATAGCCTTGGTGGGGGGCTGGGGCCAACTTCGTCCGCCGGACTCGGAATGGGGGGAGACTTTGCGAGTGGCCTCCGTGGGCCAAAAATAGGCCGCGCGCACGGCCGCACCGAAAAACGAGCTCCCAATGTCCCCCATCCCACAACCCCCAGAGGAAAATGCCCAAAACGAGGGGTGGGCTATAGCCTTGGAGGGGGGCTGGGGACAACTTCGTTCGCTGGACTCGGAATGGGGCGAGACTTTACGAGCGGCCTCCGTGGGCCAAAAATAGGCCGCGGGCACAGCCGCGCCGAAAAACGAGCGCCCGATATCCCCCGTCCCACAACCCCCAGAGGAAAATGCCCAAAACGAGGGGTGGGCTATAGCCTTGGTGGGGGGATGGGGACAACTTCGTCCGCTGGCCTCGGAATGGGGCGAGACTTTGCGAGCGGGCTCCGTGTGCCAAAAATAGGCTGCGGACACTGCTGCGCCCAAAAACGTGCGTCCGAAGTCCCCCGTCCCACACCCCCCAGCGGAAAATGCCAAAAACGAGGGGTGGGCTATAGCTTTGGTGGGGGGCTGTGGCCAATTTCGTCCGACGGACTCGGAATGGGCCAGACTTTGCGACCGGCCTCCGTGTCCCAAAAATAGGCTGCGGGCAGCGCTGCGCCCTAAAACGAGCACCCGAAGGCCCCCGTCCCACAACCCCTAGTGGAAAATGCCCAAAACGAGGGGTGGGCTATAGCCTAGGTGGGGGGCTGGGGCCGACTTCGTCCGCCGGACTCGGAATGGGGCGAAACTTTTCGTGCGGCCTCTGTGTGCCAAAAACTAAGCCGCGGGCACGGCCGCGCCCAAAAACCACCGCCCGAAGGCCCCCGTCCCAAAACCCCCTGCGGAAAATGCCGAAAACGATGGGTGGGCTTTAGCCTTGGGGGGGGCTGGGGCCAACTTCGTCCGCCGGACTCGTAATGGTGTAAGACTTTTCGAGCGGCCTCCGTGTACCAAAAATCAGCCGCGGGCACGGCCATGCCCAAAAATGACCGCCCGAAGGCCCCCGTCCAAACATCACCTGCAGAAAATGCCCAAAACGAGTGGCGGGCTTTAGCATTGCTGGGGGGCTGGGGCCGACTTCGTCCGCCGGCCTCGGATTGGAGCGAAACTTTGCGAGCAGCCTCCGTGTGCCAAAAATGGGCTGCGGGCACAGTCGAGCCCAAAAACGTGCGCCCGAAGTCCCCCGTCCCACAACCCCCAGCGGAAAATGCCCAAAACGAGGGGTGGGCTATAGCCTTGGTGGGGGGCTGTGGCCAATTTCGTCCGCCGGACTCGGAATGGGGCGAGACTTTGCGAGCGGCCTCTGTGTGCCAAAAATACGCTGCGGGCAGGGCCGCGGACTAAAATGAGCGCCCGAAGGCCCCAGTCCCACAACCCCCAGTGGAAAATGCCCAAAACGAGGGGTGGGCTATAGACTTGGTGGCGGGCTGGGGCCAACTTCGTCCGCCGGACTCGGAATTGGGCGAGACTTTTCGAGCGGCCTCCGTGTGCCAAAAATACGCCGCGGGCACGGCCGCGCCAAAAAACGACCGCCCAAAGGCCCCCTCCAAAAACCACCTGCGGAAAATGCCCAAAACGAGGAGTGGGCGATAACCTCGGTGGTGGGCTGGGGCCAACTTCGTCCGTCGGACTCGGAATGGGACGAGACTTTGCGAGCGGCCTCCGTGTGCCAAAAATAGGTGGCGGGCACATCACGCTAAAAAATGACCTCCCGAAGGCCCCGTCCCACAACCCACCAGCGGAAAATGCCCAAAACGAGGGGTGGGATATAGCCTTGGTAGGGGGGCTGGGGCCGACTTCGTCCGCCGGACTCGGAATGGGGGAGACTTTACGAGTGGCCTCCGTGTGCCAAAAATAGGCCGCGGGCACGTCCGCACCCAAAAACGACCGCCCGAAGGTCCCCGTCCCACAACCCACCAGCGGAAAATGCCCAAAACGAGGGGTGGGCTATAGCCTTGGTGGGGGGCTGGGGCCAACTTCGTCCGCCGGCTCGGAATGGGGCGAGACTTTGCGAGCGGTCCTCCGTGTACCAAAAATAGGCCGCGGCCATGGCAGCATCCAAAAATGACCGCCCGAAGGCCCCCGTCCCAACACCCCCGGCGGAAAATGCCCGAAACGAGGGTGGGCTATAGCCTAGGTGGGGGGCTGGGGCAAACTTCGTCCCCGGACTCGGAATGGGGCAAGACTTTGCGAGCGGCCTCCGTGTGCCAAAAATAGGCGCAGGGGCACGGCCGCGCCCAAAAATGACCGCCCGAAGGCCCCCGTCCCAACCCCCCTGCGGAAATGCCCAAAATGAGGGTGGGCTTTAGCTTGGTTGGGGGCTGGGCCAACTTCATCCGACGGACTCGGAATGGGCGAGACGTTGCAAGCAGCCTCAGTGTGCCAAAAATAGGCCGCAGGCACGGCCGCTCCACAAAACGACCTCGCAAAGGCCCCGTCCCACAACCACCTTCGGAAAATCCCGAAAACGAGGGTAGGCTATAGCCTTGGCGCTGGGGCCAACTTCGCCGCCGGACTCAGAATGGGGCGAGACTTTGCGAGCAGACTCCGTGTGCCAAAAATAGCTGCGGGTAGGGCCGTGCTCCAAAACTACGCGCCCGAAGGCCCCAGTCCCACAACCACCAGCGGAAAATGCCTAAAACGAGGGGTGGGCTATAGCCTTGGTGGGGGGCTGGGGCCAACTTCGTCTGCTGGACTCGGAATGCGAAGAGACTTTGCGAGCGTCCTCCGTGTGCCGAAAATAGGCTGCGGGCACGGCCGCACCCAAAAACGACCTCGCGAAGGCCCGCGTCCCCAACCACCTTCTGAAAATCCCGAAAACGAGGGGTAGGCTATAGCCTTGGCGCTGGGGCCAACTTCGCCCGCCGGAGTGAGAATGGGGCGAGACTTTGCGAGCGTCCTCCGTGTGCCAAAAATTGGCTGCGGGCAGGGCCGCGTCCAAAAACTAGCGCCCGAAGTCACCCGTCCCACAACCCCCAGCGGAAATGCCCAAAACGAAGGGTGGGCTATATAGCCTTGGTGGGGCGCTGGGGCCAACTTCGTCCGCCGGACTCGGAATGGGGCGAGACTTTGCGAGCGGCCTCCGTGTGCCAAAAATAGGCCGCGGGCACGGCCGCACCCAAAACGAGCCGCCCGAAGGTCGTGGTTCCCAAACCCCCCTGCGGAAAAATGGCCAAAAACACGGGTGGATATAGCCTTGGTGGGGGGATGGGGCGAACTTCCGTCCGCCGGGCTCCGAATGGGGCGAGACTTTTGCGAGCGCCTCCGTGTGCCAAAAATAGGCCGCGGGCACGTTCGCGCCCAAAAACGAGCGCCCGAAGGTCGTGGTTCCCAAAACCCCCCTGCGGAAAAATGGCCAAAACAACGGGTGGGATATAGCCTTGGTGGGGGGGTGGGGCGAACTTCGTCCGCCGGGCTCCGAATGGGGCGAGACTTTGCGAGCGGCCCTCCGTGTGCCAAAAATAGCCGCGGGCACGTTCGCGCCCAAAAACGAGCGCCCGAAGGTCGTGGTTCCCAAAACCCCCTGCGGAAAAATGGCCAAAAAACGGGTGGGATATAGCCTTGGTGGGGGGTGGGGCGAACTTCGTCCGCCGGGCTCCGAATGGGGCGAGACTTTGCGAGCGGCCTCCGTGTTGCCAAAAATAGGCCGCGGGCACGTTCGCTGCCCAAAAACGAGCGCCCGAAGTCGTGGTTCCCAAAACCCCCCTGCGGAAAATGGCCAAAAAACGGGTGGGATATAGCCTTGGTGGGGGGGTGGGGCGAACTTCGTCGCCGGGCCTCCGAATGGGGCGAGACTTTGCGAGCGGCCTCCGTGTGCAAAAATAGGCCGCGGGCACGTTCGCGCCCAAAACGAGCGCCCGAAGGTCGTGGTTCCCAAAACCCCCTGCGGAAAAATGGCCAAAAAACGGGTGGGATATAGCCTTGGGTGGGGGGGTGGGGCGAACTTCGTCCGCCGGGCTCCGAATGGGCGAGACTTTGCGAGCGGCCTCCGTGTGCCAAAAATAGGCCGCGGGCACGTTCGCGCCCAAAAAACGAGCGCCCGAAGGTCGTGGTTCCCAAAACCCCCCTGCGGAAAAATGGCCAAAAAACGGGTGGGATATAGCCCTTGGTGGGGGGGTGGGGCGAACTTCGTCCGCCGGGCCTCCGAATGGGCGAGACTTTGCGAGCGGCCTCCGTGTGCCAAAATAGGCCGCGGGCACGTTCGCGCCCAAAAACGAGCGCCCGAAGGTCGTGGTTCCCAAACCCCCCTGCGGAAAAATGGCCAAAAAACGGGTGGGATATAGCCTTGGTGGGGGGGTGGGGCGAACTTCGTCCGCCGGGCTCCGAATGGGGCGAGACTTTGCGAGCGGCCTCCGTGTGCCAAAAATAGGCCGCGGGCACGTTCGCGCCCAAAAACGAGCGCCCGAAGGTCGTGGTTCCCAAAACCCCCCTGCGGAAAAATGGCCAAAAAACGGGTGGGATATAGCCTTGGTGGGGGGTGGGGCGAACTTCGTCGCCGGGCTCCGAATGGGGCGAGACTTTGCGAGCGGCCTCCGTGTGCCAAAAATAGGCCGCGGGCACGTTCGCGCCCAAAAACGAGCGCCCGAAGGTCGTGGTTCCCAAAACCCCCCTGCGGAAAAATGGCCAAAAAACGGGTGGGATATAGCCTGGTGGGGGGTGGGGCGAACTTCGTCCGCCGGGCTCCGAATGGGGCGAGACTTTGCGAGCGGCCTCCGTGTGCCAAAAATAGGCCGCGGGCACGTTCGCGCCCAAAAACGAGCGCCCGAAGGTCGTGGTTCCCAAAACCCCCTGCGGAAAAATGGCCAAAAAACGGGTGGGATATAGCCTTGGTGGGGGGGATGGGGCGAACTTCGTCCGCCGGGCTCCGAATGGGGCGAGACTTTGCGAGCGGCCTCCGTGTGCCAAAAATAGGCCGCGGGCACGTTCGCGCCCAAAACGAGCGCCCGAAGGTCGTGGTTCCCAAAACCCCCCTGCGGAAAAATGGCCAAAAAACGGGTGGGATATAGCCTTGGTGGGGGGTGGGGCGAACTTCGTCCGCCGGGCTCCGAATGGGGCGAGACTTTGCGAGCGGCCTCCGTGTGCCAAAAATAGGCCGCGGGCACGTTCGCGCCCAAAAACGAGCGCCCGAAGGTCGTGGTTCCCAAAACCCCCCTGCGGAAAAATGGCCAAAAAACGGGTGGGATATAGCCTTGGTGGGGGGGTGGGGCGAACTTCGTCCGCCGGGCTCCGAATGGGGCGAGACTTTGCGAGCGGCCTCCGTGTGCCAAAAATAGGCCGCGGGCACGTTCGCGCCCAAAAACGAGCGCCCGAAGGTCGTGGTTCCCAAAACCCCCCTGCGGAAAAATGGCCAAAAAACGGGTGGGATATAGCCTTGGTGGGGGGATGGGGCGAACTTCGTCCGCCGGGCTCCGAATGGGGCGAGACTTTGCGAGCGGCCTCCGTGTGCCAAAAATAGGCCGCGGGCACGTTCGCGCCCAAAAACGAGCGCCCGAAGGTCGTGGTTCCCAAAACCCCCCTGCGGAAAAATGGCCAAAAAACGGGTGGGATATAGCCTTGGTGGGGGGTGGGGCGAACTTCGTCCGCCGGGCTCCGAATGGGGCGAGACTTTGCGAGCGGCCTCCGTGTGCCAAAAATAGGCCGCGGGCACGTTCGCGCCCAAAAACGAGCGCCCGAAGGTCGTGGTTCCCAAAACCCCCCTGCGGAAAAATGGCCAAAAAACGGGTGGGATATAGCCTTGGTGGGGGGTGGGGCGAACTTCGTCCGCCGGGCTCCGAATGGGGCGAGACTTTGCGAGCGGCCTCCGTGTGCCAAAAATAGGCCGCGGGCACGTTCGCGCCCAAAAACGAGCGCCCGAAGGTCGTGGTTCCCAAACCCCCCTGCGGAAAAATGGCCAAAAAACGGGTGGGATATAGCCTTGGTGGGGGGTGGGGCGAACTTCGTCCGCCGGGCTCCGAATGGGGCGAGACTTTGCGAGCGGCCTCCGTGTGCCAAAAATAGGCCGCGGGCACGTTCGCGCCCAAAAACGAGCGCCCGAAGGTCGTGGTTCCCAAAACCCCCCTGCGGAAAAATGGCCAAAAAACGGGTGGGATATAGCCTTGGTGGGGGGTGGGGCGAACTTCGTCCGCCGGGCTCCGAATGGGGCGAGACTTTGCGAGCGGCCTCCGTGTGCCAAAAATAGGCCGCGGGCACGTTCGCGCCCAAAAACGAGCGCCCGAAGGTCGTGGTTCCAAAACCCCCCTGCGGAAAAATGGCCAAAAAACGGGTGGGATATAGCCTTGGTGGGGGGTGGGGCGAACTTCGTCCGCCGGGCTCCGAATGGGGCGAGACTTTGCGAGCGGCCTCCGTGTGCCAAAAATAGGCCGCGGGCACGTTCGCGCCCAAAAACGAGCGCCCGAAGGTCGTGGTTCCCAAAACCCCCCTGCGGAAAAATGGCCAAAAAACGGGTGGGATATAGCCTTGGTGGGGGGGTGGGGCGAACTTCGTCCGCCGGGCTCCGAATGGGGCGAGACTTTGCGAGCGGCCTCCGTGTGCCAAAAATAGGCCGCGGGCACGTTCGCGCCCAAAAACGAGCGCCCGAAGGTCGTGGTTCCCAAAACCCCCCTGCGGAAAAATGGCCAAAAAAACGGGTGGGATATAGCCTTGGTGGGGGGTGGGGCGAACTTCGTCCGCCGGGCTCCGAATGGGGCGAGACTTTGCGAGCGGCCTCCGTGTGCCAAAATAGGCCGCGGGCACGTTCGCGCCCAAAAACGAGCGCCCGAAGGTCGTGGTTCCCAAAACCCCCCTGCGGAAAAATGGCCAAAAAACGGTGGGATATAGCCTTGGTGGGGGGATGGGGCGAACTTCGTCCGCCGGGCTCCGAATGGGGCGAGACTTTGCGAGCGGCCTCCGTGTGCCAAAAATAGGCCGCGGGCACGTTCGCGCCCAAAAACGAGCGCCCGAAGGTCGTGGTTCCCAAAACCCCCCTGCGGAAAAATGGCCAAAAACGGGTGGGATATAGCCTTGGTGGGGGGGTGGGGCGAACTTCGTCCGCCGGGCTCCGAATGGGGCGAGACTTTGCGAGCGGCCTCCGTGTGCCAAAAATAGGCCGCGGGCACGTTCGCGCCCAAAAACGAGCGCCCGAAGGTCGTGGTTCCCAAACCCCCTGCGGAAAATGGCCAAAAAACGGGTGGGATATAGCCTTGGTGGGGGGTGGGGCGAACTTCGTCCGCCGGGCTCCGAATGGGGCGAGACTTTGCGAGCGGCCTCCGTGTGCCAAAAATAGGCCGCGGGCACGTTCGCGCCCAAAAACGAGCGCCCGAAGGTCGTGGTTCCCAAAACCCCCTGCGAAAAATGGCCAAAAAACGGGTGGGATATAGCCTTGGTGGGGGGGTGGGGCGAACTTCGTCCGCCGGGCTCCGAATGGGGCGAGACTTTGCGAGCGGCCTCCGTGTGCCAAAAATAGGCCGCGGGCACGTTCGCGCCCAAAAACGAGCGCCCGAAGGTCGTGGTTCCCAAAACCCCCCTGCGGAAAAATGGCCAAAAAACGGGTGGGATATAGCCTTGGTGGGGGGGTGGGGCGAACTTCGTCCGCCGGGCTCCGAATGGGGCGAGACTTTGCGAGCGGCCTCCGTGTGCCAAAAATAGGCCGCGGGCACGTTCGCGCCCAAAAACGAGCGCCCGAAGGTCGTGGTTCCCAAAACCCCCCTGCGGAAAAATGGCCAAAAAACGGGTGGGATATAGCCTTGGTGGGGGGTGGGGCGAACTTCGTCCGCCGGGCTCCGAATGGGGCGAGACTTTGCGAGCGGCCTCCGTGTGCCAAAAATAGGCCGCGGGCACGTTCGCGCCCAAAAACGAGCGCCCGAAGGTCGTGGTTCCCAAAACCCCCCTGCGGAAAAATGGCCAAAAAACGGGTGGGATATAGCCTTGGTGGGGGGTGGGGCGAACTTCGTCCGCCGGGCTCCGAATGGGGCGAGACTTTGCGAGCGGCCTCCGTGTGCCAAAAATAGGCCGCGGGCACGTTCGCGCCCAAAAACGAGCGCCCGAAGGTCGTGGTTCCCAAAACCCCCCTGCGGAAAAATGGCCAAAAAACGGGTGGGATATAGCCTTGGTGGGGGGTGGGGCGAACTTCGTCCGCCGGGCTCCGAATGGGGCGAGACTTTGCGAGCGGCCTCCGTGTGCCAAAAATAGGCCGCGGGCACGTTCGCGCCCAAAAACGAGCGCCCGAAGGTCGTGGTTCCCAAAACCCCCCTGCGGAAAAATGGCCAAAAAACGGGTGGGATATAGCCTTGGTGGGGGGGTGGGGCGAACTTCGTCCGCCGGGCTCCGAATGGGGCGAGACTTTGCGAGCGGCCTCCGTGTGCCAAAAATAGGCCGCGGGCACGTTCGCGCCCAAAAACGAGCGCCCGAAGGTCGTGGTTCCCAAAACCCCCCTGCGGAAAAATGGCCAAAAAACGGGTGGGATATAGCCTTGGTGGGGGGTGGGGCGAACTTCGTCCGCCGGGCTCCGAATGGGGCGAGACTTTGCGAGCGGCCTCCGTGTGCCAAAAATAGGCCGCGGGCACGTTCGCGCCCAAAAACGAGCGCCCGAAGGTCGTGGTTCCCAAAACCCCCCTGCGGAAAAATGGCCAAAAAACGGGTGGGATATAGCCTTGGTGGGGGGTGGGGCGAACTTCGTCCGCCGGGCTCCGAATGGGGCGAGACTTTGCGAGCGGCCTCCGTGTGCCAAAAATAGGCCGCGGGCACGTTCGCGCCCAAAAACGAGCGCCCGAAGGTCGTGGTTCCCAAAACCCCCCTGCGGAAAAATGGCCAAAAAACGGGTGGGATATAGCCTTGGTGGGGGGTGGGGCAACTTCGTCCGCCGGGCCTCCGAATGGGGCGAGACTTTGCGAGCGGCCTCCGTGTGCCAAAAATAGGCCGCGGGCAACGTTCGCGCCCAAAAACGAGCGCCCGAAGGTCGTGGTTCCCAAAACCCCCCTGCGGAAAATGGCCAAAAACGGGTGGGATATAGCCTTGGTGGGGGGTGGGGCGAACTTCGTCCGCCGGGCTCCGAATGGGCGAGACTTTGCGAGCGGCCTCCGTGTGCCAAAAATAGGCCGCGGCACGTTCGCGCCCAAAAACGAGCGCCGAAGGTCGTGGTTCCCAAAACCCCCCTGCGGAAAATGGCCAAAAACGGGTGGGATATAGCCTTGGTGGGGGGTGGGGCGAACTTCGTCCGCCGGGCTCCGAATGGGGCGAGACTTTGCGAGCGGCCTCCGTGTGCCAAAAATAGGCCGCGGCACGTTCGCGCCCAAAAACGAGCGCCCGAAGGTCGTGGTTCCAAAACCCCCCTGCGGAAAAATGGCCAAAAAACGGGTGGGATATAGCCTTGGTGGGGGGATGGGGCGAACTTCGTCCGCCGGGCTCCGAATGGGGCGAGACTTTGCGAGCGGCCTCCGTGTGCCAAAAATAGGCGCGGGCACGTTCGCGCCCAAAAACGAGCGCCCGAAGGTCGTGGTTCCCAAAACCCCCCTGCGGAAAAATGGCCAAAAAACGGGTGGGATATAGCCTTGGTGGGGGGATGGGGCGAACTTCGTCCGCCGGGCTCCGAATGGGGCGAGACTTTGCGAGCGGCCTCCGTGTGCCAAAAATAGGCCGCGGGCACGTTCGCGCCCAAAAACGAGCGCCCGAAGGTCGTGGTTCCCAAAACCCCCCTGCGGAAAAATGGCCAAAAAACGGGTGGGATATAGCCTTGGTGGGGGGGTGGGGCGAACTTCGTCCGCCGGGCTCCGAATGGGGCGAGACTTTGCGAGCGGCCTCCGTGTGCCAAAAATAGGCCGCGGGCACGTTCGCGCCCAAAAACGAGCGCCCGAAGGTCGTGGTTCCCAAAACCCCCCTGCGGAAAAATGGCCAAAAAACGGGTGGGATATAGCCTTGGTGGGGGGGTGGGGCGAACTTCGTCCGCCGGGCTCCGAATGGGGCGAGACTTTGCGAGCGGCCTCCGTGTGCCAAAAATAGGCCGCGGGCACGTTCGCGCCCAAAAACGAGCGCCCGAAGGTCGTGGTTCCCAAAACCCCCCTGCGGAAAAATGGCCAAAAAACGGGTGGGATATAGCCTTGGTGGGGGGTGGGGCGAACTTCGTCCGCCGGGCTCCGAATGGGGCGAGACTTTGCGAGCGGCCTCCGTGTGCCAAAAATAGGCCGCGGGCACGTTCGCGCCCAAAAACGAGCGCCCGAAGGTCGTGGTTCCCAAAACCCCCCTGCGGAAAAATGGCCAAAAAACGGGTGGGATATAGCCTTGGTGGGGGGGTGGGGCGAACTTCGTCCGCCGGGCTCCGAATGGGGCGAGACTTTGCGAGCGGCCTCCGTGTGCCAAAAATAGGCCGCGGGCACGTTCGCGCCCAAAAACGAGCGCCCGAAGGTCGTGGTTCCCAAAACCCCCCTGCGGAAAAATGGCCAAAAAACGGGTGGGATATAGCCTTGGTGGGGGGTGGGGCGAACTTCGTCCGCCGGGCTCCGAATGGGGCGAGACTTTGCGAGCGGCCTCCGTGTGCCAAAAATAGGCCGCGGGCACGTTCGCGCCCAAAACGAGCGCCCGAAGGTCGTGGTTCCCAAAACCCCCTGCGGAAAAATGGCCAAAAAACGGGTGGGATATAGCCTTGGTGGGGGGGTGGGGCGAACTTCGTCCGCCGGGCTCCGAATGGGGCGAGACTTTGCGAGCGGCCTCCGTGTGCCAAAAATAGGCCGCGGGCACGTTCGCGCCCAAAAACGAGCGCCCGAAGGTCGTGGTTCCCAAAACCCCCCTGCGGAAAAATGGCCAAAAACGGGTGGGATATAGCCTTGGTGGGGGGTGGGGCGAACTTCGTCCGCCGGGCTCCGAATGGGGCGAGACTTTGCGAGCGGCCTCCGTGTGCCAAAAATAGGCCGCGGGCACGTTCGCGCCCAAAAACGAGCGCCCGAAGGTCGTGGTTCCCAAAACCCCCCTGCGGAAAAATGGCCAAAAAACGGGTGGGATATAGCCTTGGTGGGGGGTGGGGCGAACTTCGTCCGCCGGGCTCCGAATGGGGCGAGACTTTGCGAGCGGCCTCCGTGTGCCAAAAATAGGCCGCGGGCACGTTCGCGCCCAAAAACGAGCGCCCGAAGGTCGTGGTTCCCAAAACCCCCTGCGGAAAAATGGCCAAAAAACGGGTGGGATATAGCCTTGGTGGGGGGGTGGGGCGAACTTCGTCCGCCGGGCTCCGAATGGGGCGAGACTTTGCGAGCGGCCTCCGTGTGCCAAAAATAGGCCGCGGGCACGTTCGCGCCCAAAAACGAGCGCCCGAAGGTCGTGGTTCCCAAAACCCCCCTGCGGAAAAATGGCCAAAAAACGGGTGGGATATAGCCTTGGTGGGGGGTGGGGCGAACTTCGTCCGCCGGGCTCCGAATGGGGCGAGACTTTGCGAGCGGCCTCCGTGTGCCAAAAATAGGCCGCGGGCACGTTCGCGCCCAAAAACGAGCGCCCGAAGGTCGTGGTTCCCAAAACCCCCCTGCGGAAAAATGGCCAAAAAACGGGTGGGATATAGCCTTGGTGGGGGGATGGGGCGAACTTCGTCCGCCGGGCTCCGAATGGGGCGAGACTTTGCGAGCGGCCTCCGTGTGCCAAAAATAGGCCGCGGGCACGTTCGCGCCCAAAAACGAGCGCCCGAAGGTCGTGGTTCCCAAAACCCCCCTGCGGAAAAATGGCCAAAAAACGGGTGGGATATAGCCTTGGTGGGGGGATGGGGCGAACTTCGTCCGCCGGGCTCCGAATGGGGCGAGACTTTGCGAGCGGCCTCCGTGTGCCAAAAATAGGCCGCGGGCACGTTCGCGCCCAAAAACGAGCGCCCGAAGGTCGTGGTTCCCAAAACCCCCCTGCGGAAAAATGGCCAAAAAACGGGTGGGATATAGCCTTGGTGGGGGGTGGGGCGAACTTCGTCCGCCGGGCTCCGAATGGGGCGAGACTTTGCGAGCGGCCTCCGTGTGCCAAAAATAGGCCGCGGGCACGTTCGCGCCCAAAAACGAGCGCCCGAAGGTCGTGGTTCCCAAAACCCCCCTGCGGAAAAATGGCCAAAAACGGGTGGGATATAGCCTTGGTGGGGGGTGGGGGCGAACTTCGTCCGCCGGGCTCCGAATGGGGCGAGACTTTGCGAGCGGCCTCCGTGTGCCAAAAATAGGCCGCGGGCACGTTCGCGCCCAAAAACGAGCGCCCGAAGGTCGTGGTTCCCAAAACCCCCCTGCGGAAAAATGCCAAAAAACGGGTGGGATATAGCCTTGGTGGGGGGGTGGGGCGAACTTCGTCCGCCGGGCTCCGAATGGGGCGAGACTTTGCGAGCGGCCTCCGTGTGCCAAAATAGGCCGCGGGCACGTTCGCGCCCAAAAACGAGCGCCCGAAGGTCGTGGTTCCCAAAACCCCCCTGCGGAAAATGGCCAAAAACGGGTGGGATATAGCCTTGGTGGGGGGGTGGGGCGAACTTCGTCCGCCGGGCTCCGAATGGGGCGAGACTTTGCGAGCGGCCTCCGTGTGCCAAAAATAGGCCGCGGGCACGTTCGCGCCCAAAAACGAGCGCCCGAAGGTCGTGGTTCCCAAAACCCCCCTGCGGAAAAATGGCCAAAAAACGGGTGGGATATAGCCTTGGTGGGGGGGTGGGGCGAACTTCGTCCGCCGGGCTCCGAATGGGGCGAGACTTTGCGAGCGGCCTCCGTGTGCCAAAAATAGGCCGCGGGCACGTTCGCGCCCAAAAACGAGCGCCCGAAGGTCGTGGTTCCCAAAACCCCCCTGCGGAAAAATGGCCAAAAAACGGGTGGGATATAGCCTTGGTGGGGGGGTGGGGCGAACTTCGTCCGCCGGGCTCCGAATGGGGCGAGACTTTGCGAGCGGCCTCCGTGTGCCAAAAATAGGCCGCGGGCACGTTCGCGCCCAAAAACGAGCGCCCGAAGGTCGTGGTTCCCAAAACCCCCCTGCGGAAAAATGGCCAAAAAACGGGTGGGATAAAGCCTTGGTGGGGGGTTGTGGCCAACTTCGTCCGCCGGACTCGGAATGGGCCGAGACTTTGCGAGCGGCCTCCGTGTGCCAAAAATAGGCCGCGGGCACGGCCGCGCCCAAAAACGACCGCCCGAAGGCCCCCGTCCCACAACCCCCCTGCGGAAAATGCCCAAAACGAGGGGTGGGCTATAGCCTTGGTGGGGGGTTGGGGCCAACTTCGTCCGCCGGGCTCCGAATGGGGCGAGACTTTGCGAGCGGCCTCCGTGTGCCAAAAATAGGCCGCGGGCACGGCCGCGCCCAAAAACGACCGCCCGAAGGCCCCGTCCCACAACCCCCCTGCGGAAAATGCCCAAAACGAGGGGTGGGCTATAGCCTTGGTGGGGGGCTGGGGCCAACTTCGTCCGCCGGACTCGGAATGGGGCGAGACTTTGCGAGCGGCCTCCGTGTGCCAAAAATAGGCCGCGGGCACGGCCGCGCCCAAAAACGACCGCCCGAAGGCCCCGTCCCACAACCCCCCTGCGGAAAATGCCCAAAACGAGGGGTGGGCTATAGCCTTGGTGGGGGGCTGGGGCCAACTTCGTCCGCCGGACTCGGAATGGGGCGAGACTTTGCGAGCGGCCTCCGTGTGCCAAAAATAGGCCGCGGGCACGGCCGCGCCCAAAACGACCGCCCGAAGGCCCCCGTCCCACAACCCCCAGCGGAAAATGCCCAAAACGAGGGGTGGGCTATAGCCTTGGTGGGGGGCTGGGCCAACTTCGTCCGCCGGACTCGGAATGGGGCGAGACTTTGCGAGCGGCCTCCGTGTGCCAAAAATAGGCCGCGGGCACGGCCGCGCCCAAAACGACCGCCCGAAGGCCCCGTCCCACAACCCCCCAGCGGAAAATGCCCAAAACGAGGGGTGGGCTATAGCCTTGGTGGGGGGCTGGGGCCAACTTCGTCCGCCGGACTCGGAATGGGGCGAGACTTTGCGAGCGGCCTCCGTGTGCCAAAAATAGGCCGCGGGCACGGCCGCGCCCAAAAACGACCGCCCGAAGGCCCCCGTCCCACAACCCCCTGCGGAAAATGCCCAAAACGAGGGGTGGGCTATAGCCTTGGTGGGGGGCTGGGGCCAACTTCGTCCGCCGGACTCGGAATGGGGCGAGACTTTGCGAGCGGCCTCCGTGTGCCAAAAATAGGCCGCGGGCACGGCCGCGCCCAAAAACGACCGCCGAAGGCCCCCGTCCCACAACCCCCCAGCGGAAAATGCCCAAAACGAGGGGTGGGCTATAGCCTTGGTGGGGGCTGGGGCCAACTTCGTCCGCCGGACTCGGAATGGGGCGAGACTTTGCGAGCGGCCTCCGTGTGCCAAAAATAGGCCGCGGGCACGGCCGCGCCCAAAACGACCGCCCGAAGGCCCCCGTCCCACAACCCCCTGCGGAAAATGCCCAAAACGAGGGGTGGGCTATAGCCTTGGTGGGGGGCTGGGGCCAACTTCGTCCGCCGGACTCGGAATGGGGCGAGACTTTGCGAGCGGCCTCCGTGTGCCAAAAATAGGCCGCGGGCACGGCCGCGCCCAAAAACGACCGCCCGAAGGCCCCCGTCCCACAACCCCCAGCGGAAAATGCCCAAAACGAGGGGTGGGCTATAGCCTTGGTGGGGGGCTGGGGCCAACTTCGTCCGCCGGACTCGGAATGGGGCGAGACTTTGCGAGCGGCCTCCGTGTGCCAAAAATAGGCCGCGGGCACGGCCGCGCCCAAAAACGACCGCCGAAGGCCCCGTCCCACAACCCCCAGCGGAAAATGCCCAAAACGAGGGGTGGGCTATAGCCTTGGTGGGGGGCTGGGGCCAACTTCGTCCGCCGGACTCGGAATGGGGCGAGACTTTGCGAGCGGCCTCCGTGTGCCAAAAATAGGCCGCGGGCACGGCCGCGCCCAAAAACGACCGCCCGAAGGCCCCCGTCCCACAACCCCCCAGCGGAAAATGCCCAAAACGAGGGGTGGGCTATAGCCTTGGTGGGGGGCTGGGGCCAACTTCGTCCGCCGGACTCGGAATGGGGCGAGACTTTGCGAGCGGCCTCCGTGTGCCAAAAATAGGCCGCGGGCACGGCCGCGCCCAAAAACGACCGCCCGAAGGCCCCCGTCCCACAACCCCCAGCGGAAAATGCCCAAAACGAGGGGTGGGCTATAGCCTTGGTGGGGGGCTGGGGCCAACTTCGTCCGCCGGACTCGGAATGGGGCGAGACTTTGCGAGCGGCCTCCGTGTGCCAAAAATAGGCCGCGGGCACGGCCGCGCCCAAAAACGACCGCCCGAAGGCCCCCGTCCCACAACCCCCAGCGGAAAATGCCCAAAACGAGGGGTGGGCTATAGCCTTGGTGGGGGGCTGGGGCCAACTTCGTCCGCCGGACTCGGAATGGGGCGAGACTTTGCGAGCGGCCTCCGTGTGCCAAAAATAGGCCGCGGGCACGGCCGCGCCCAAAACGACCGCCCGAAGGCCCCCGTCCCACAACCCCCAGCGGAAAATGCCCAAAACGAGGGGTGGGCTATAGCCTTGGTGGGGGGCTGGGGCCAACTTCGTCCGCCGGACTCGGAATGGGGCGAGACTTTGCGAGCGGCCTCCGTGTGCCAAAAATAGGCCGCGGGCACGGCCGCGCCCACAAACGACCGCCCGAAGGCCCCGTCCCACAACCCCCATGCGGAAAATGCCCAAAACGAGGGGTGGGCTATAGCCTTGGTGGGGGGCTGGGGCCAACTTCGTCCGCCGGACTCGGAATGGGGCGAGACTTTGCGAGCGGCCTCCGTGTGCCAAAAATAGGCCGCGGGCACGGCCGCGCCCAAAAACGACCGCCCGAAGGCCCCCGTCCCACAACCCACCAGCGGAAAATGCCCAAAACGAGGGGTGGGCTATAGCCTTGGTGGGGGGCTGGGGCCAACTTCGTCCGCCGGACTCGGAATGGGGCGAGACTTTGCGAGCGGCCTCCGTGTGCCAAAAATAGGCCGCGGGCACGGCCGCGCCCAAAAACGACCGCCCGAAGGCCCCCGTCCCACAACCCCCAGCGGAAAATGCCCAAAACGAGGGGTGGGCTATAGCCTTGGTGGGGGCTGGGGCCAACTTCGTCCGCCGGACTCGGAATGGGGCGAGACTTTGCGAGCGGCCTCCGTGTGCCAAAAATAGGCCGCGGGCACGGCCGCGCCCAAAAACGACCGCCCGAAGGCCCCCGTCCCACAACCCCCATGCGGAAAATGCCCAAAACGAGGGGTGGGCTATAGCCTTGGTGGGGGGCTGGGGCCAACTTCGTCCGCCGGACTCGGAATGGGGCGAGACTTTGCGAGCGGCCTCCGTGTGCCAAAAATAGGCCGCGGGCACGGCCGCGCCCAAAACGACCGCCCGAAGGCCCCGTCCCACAACCCACCAGCGGAAAATGCCCAAAACGAGGGGTGGGCTATAGCCTTGGTGGGGGCTGGGGCCAACTTCGTCCGCCGGACTCGGAATGGGGCGAGACTTTGCGAGCGGCCTCCGTGTGCCAAAAATAGGCCGCGGGCACGGCCGCGCCCAAAAACGACCGCCCGAAGGCCCCCGTCCCACAACCCCCTGCGGAAAATGCCCAAAACGAGGGGTGGGCTATAGCCTTGGTGGGGGGCTGGGGCCAACTTCGTCCGCCGGACTCGGAATGGGGCGAGACTTTGCGAGCGGCCTCCGTGTGCCAAAAATAGGCCGCGGGCACGGCCGCGCCCAAAAACGACCGCCGAAGGCCCCCGTCCCACAACCCACCAGCGGAAAATGCCCAAAACGAGGGGTGGGCTATAGCCTTGGTGGGGGGCTGGGGCCAACTTCGTCCGCCGGACTCGGAATGGGGCGAGACTTTGCGAGCGGCCTCCGTGTGCCAAAAATAGGCCGCGGGCACGGCCGCGCCCAAAAACGACCGCCCGAAGGCCCCCGTCCCACAACCCCCATGCGGAAAATGCCCAAAACGAGGGGTGGGCTATAGCCTTGGTGGGGGGCTGGGCCAACTTCGTCCGCCGGACTCGGAATGGGGCGAGACTTTGCGAGCGGCCTCCGTGTGCCAAAAATAGGCCGCGGGCACGGCCGCGCCCAAAAACGACCGCCCGAAGGCCCCCGTCCCACAACCCCCTGCGGAAAATGCCCAAAACGAGGGGTGGGCTATAGCCTTGGTGGGGGGCTGGGGCCAACTTCGTCCGCCGGACTCGGAATGGGGCGAGACTTTGCGAGCGGCCTCCGTGTGCCAAAAATAGGCCGCGGGCACGGCCGCGCCCAAAAACGACCGCCGAAGGCCCCCGTCCCACAACCCCCAGCGGAAAATGCCCAAAACGAGGGGTGGGCTATAGCCTTGGTGGGGGCTGGGGCCAACTTCGTCCGCCGGACTCGGAATGGGGCGAGACTTTGCGAGCGGCCTCCGTGTGCCAAAAATAGGCCGCGGGCACGGCCGCGCCCACAAACGACCGCCCGAAGGCCCCGTCCCACAACCCCCATGCGGAAAATGCCCAAAACGAGGGTGGGCTATAGCCTTGGTGGGGGGCTGGGGCCAACTTCGTCCGCCGGACTCGGAATGGGGCGAGACTTTGCGAGCGGCCTCCGTGTGCCAAAATAGGCCGCGGGCACGGCCGCGCCCAAAACGACCGCCGAAGGCCCCCGTCCCACAACCCCCAGCGGAAAATGCCAAAACGAGGGGTGGGCTATAGCCTTGGTGGGGGCTGGGGCCAACTTCGTCCGCCGGACTCGGAATGGGGCGAGACTTTGCGAGCGGCCTCCGTGTGCCAAAAATAGGCCTGCGGGCACGGCCGCGCCCACAAACGACCGCCCGAAGGCCCCGTCCCACAACCCCCCTGCGGAAAATGCCCAAAACGAGGGGTGGGCTATAGCCTTGGTGGGGGGCTGGGGCCAACTTCGTCCGCCGGACTCGGAATGGGGCGAGACTTTGCGAGCGGCCTCCGTGTGCCAAAAATAGGCCGCGGGCACGGCCGCGCCCAAAAACGACCGCCCGAAGGCCCCCGTCCCACAACCCACCAGCGGAAAATGCCCAAAACGAGGGGTGGGCTATAGCCTTGGTGGGGGGCTGGGCCAACTTCGTCCGCCGGACTCGGAATGGGGCGAGACATTGCGAGCGGCCTCCGTGTGCCAAAAATAGGCCGCGGGCACGGCCGCGCCCAAAAACGACCGCCCGAAGGCCCCCGTCCCACAACCCCCCAGCGGAAAATGCCCAAAACGAGGGGTGGCTATAGCCTTGGTGGGGGGCTGGGGCCAACTTCGTCCGCCGGACTCGGAATGGGGCGAGACTTTGCGAGCGGCCTCCGTGTGCCAAAAATAGGCCGCGGGCACGGCCGCGCCCAAAAACGACCGCCCGAAGGCCCCCGTCCACAACCCACCAGCGGAAAATGCCCAAAACGAGGGGTGGGCTATAGCCTTGGTGGGGGGCTGGGCCAACTTCGTCCGCCGGACTCGGAATGGGGCGAGACTTTGCGAGCGGCCTCCGTGTGCCAAAAATAGGCCGCGGGCACGGCCGCGCCCAACAAACGACCGCCCGAAGGCCCCCGTCCCACAACCCCCATGCGGAAAATGCCCAAAACGAGGGGTGGGCTATAGCCTTGGTGGGGGGCTGGGGCCAACTTCGTCCGCCGGACTCGGAATGGGGCGAGACTTTGCGAGCGGCCTCCGTGTGCCAAAAATAGGCTGCGGGCACGGCCGCGCCCACAAACGACCGCCCGAAGGCCCCGTCCCACAACCCACCAGCGGAAAATGCCCAAAACGAGGGGTGGGCTATAGCCTTGGTGGGGGGCTGGGGCCAACTTCGTCGCCGGACTCGGAATGGGGCGAGACTTTGCGAGCGGCCTCCGTGTGCCAAAAATAGGCCGCGGGCACGGCCGCGCCCAAAACGACCGCCCGAAGGCCCCCGTCCCACAACCCACCAGCGGAAAATGCCCAAAACGAGGGGTGGGCTATAGCCTTGGTGGGGGGCTGGGGCCAACTTCGTCCGCCGGACTCGGAATGGGGCGAGACATTGCGAGCGGCCTCCGTGTGCCAAAATAGGCCGCGGGCACGGCCAGCGCCCAAAACGACCGCCCGAAGGCCCCCGTCCCACAACCCCCATGCGGAAATGCCCAAAACGAGGGGTGGGCTATAGCCTTGGTGGGGGGCTGGGGCCAACTTCGTCCGCCGGACTCGGAATGGGGCGAGACTTTGCGAGCGGCCTCCGTGTGCCAAAATAGGCTGCGGGCACGGCCGCGCCCAAAAACGACCGCCCGAAGGCCCCCGTCCACAACCCACCAGCGGAAAATGCCCAAAACGAGGGGTGGGCTATAGCCTTGGTGGGGGGCTGGGGCCAACTTCGTCCGCCGGACTCGGAATGGGGCGAGACTTTGCGAGCGGCCTCCGTGTGCCAAAAATAGGCCTCGGGCACGGCCGCGCCCAAAAACGACCGCCCGAAGGCCCCCGTCCCACAACCCACCAGCGGAAAATGCCCAAAACGAGGGTGGGCTATAGCCTTGGTGGGGGGCTGGGGCCAACTTCGTCCGCCGGACTCGGAATGGGGCGAGACTTTGCGAGCGGCCTCCGTGTGCCAAAAATAGGCTGCGGGCACGGCCGCGCCCAAAACGACCGCCCGAAGGCCCCCGTCCCACAACCCCCATGCGGAAAATGCCCAAAACGAGGGGTGGGCTATAGCCTTGGTGGGGGGCTGGGGCCAACTTCGTCCGCCGGACTCGGAATGGGGCGAGACTTTGCGAGCGGCCTCCGTGTGCCAAAAATAGGCCGCGGGCACGGCCGCGCCCAAAAACGACCGCCCGAAGGCCCCCGTCCCAAACCCCCATGCGGAAAATGCCCAAAACGAGGGTGGGCTATAGCATTGGTGGGGGGCTGGGGCCAACCTCGTCCGCCGGACTCGGAATGGGTCGAGACTTGCGAGAGGCCTCCGTGTGGCCAAAAATAGGCTGCGGGCACGGCCGCACCCAAAAAGACCGCCCGAAGGACCCATCCCACAAACCCCCTGCGGAAAATGCCCAAAACGAGGGGTGGGCTATAGCCTGGGGGGGGCGGGGGCCACTTCGTCCGCCGGAATCGGAATGGGGCGAGACTTTGCGAGCGGCCTCCGTGTGCAAAAAATAGGCCGCGGCACGGCCGCGCCAAAAAATGACCGCCCGAAGGCCCCCGTCCCCAAAACCCACCAGCGGAAAATGCCACAAAACGAGGGGTGGGCTATAGCATTGGTGGGGGGCTGGGGCCGACCTCGTCGCAGGACTCGGAATGGGGCGAGACTTTGCGAGCGGCCTCCGTGTGCCAAAAATAGGCCGAGGGCACGGCCAGCCCACAAACGACCAGGCCGAAGGGCCCCCGTCCCGACACCCACCAGCCGAATAGAAATGCCAAAGCTAGGGGTGGGCAATAGCATGGTGGGAGGCTGGGTCGAACTTCGTCCTCGACTCGGATGGAGGCGAGACTTGCGAGCGGCCTCCGTGTGCCAAAAATTAGGCTGCGGGCACGGCCGCGCCCAAACGTCCGCCGATTGCCCCCGTCCACACAACCCACCCACCCGGAAATGCCCAAACTAGGGGTGGGCTATAGCATGTGTGGGGGTCTGGGGCCGACCTCGTCCGCCGGACTCGGAATGGGGCGAGGACTTGCGAGCGGCCTCCTGTGTGCCAAAATAGTCCTGCGGGTCACGGCCGCGCCCACAACGACCACCTGAGGACCCATCCCACAACCCCCCCTGCGGAAAATGCCCAAACGAGGGGTGGGCTATAGCCTTGGTGGGGGGCGGGGGCCACTTCGTCCGCCGGACCGGAATGGGGCGAGACTTTGCGAGCGGCCTCCGTGTGCCCAAATAGGCCGTGGTGCACGGCCACGCCACAAACACCTATTCGAAGGCCCCGTCCCACAACCAGCCGCGGGAAAATGCCCAACACGGAGGGGTGGACTAATAGCCTTGGTGGGGGGTGGGGCCAACTTCGTCAGACGGGACTCGGGAAATGGGGTGGCGACTTTTTCGAGCTGCATCCGTGTGCCAAAAATAGGCCGTGTGCTACGGCCTGCGCCCACAAACGACCGCCCTAAGGGACCCATCCCACAACCCCCTGCGTGAAAATGCCCCAAACACGAGGGTGGGCTATCGCCTTGGTGGGGGGCTTCGGCCAGCTTCGTCCGCCTGTACTCGGAATGTGGTGAGACTTTGCGAG
>VKKW01000645.1:0-29258 GCA_018350135.1 Citrus trifoliata
GGAGGTAGTAGTGGCGGCGGCGGCGGCATTGTCGTCATCGGAATCGGTGCGCGGGGAGCTGCGCCCCATGGAGATTAGATTTGGATCGGATTGGATGGAATTTGGATTTGGATTTTGCTTATGATTTGATTTGTGATTTTATTTTCTCGAGAAGTGACGGAAATTCAATTTTTTTTTTTTTTTAAAAAATAATGAATATGGTCAGTTTCAGTGGGGATGGGGAGTGTGATGTTTTGATTCTGTTTTGTTAGTTAGACACTTATATGAGTAGAGCTGTACTTCGCTTTGGGGAGTTTTGTTTTGCGGCGGATTATGGAATGTGTTTCGTATGTGAAAGAGGCGGCGGTTGGAAGCGCTTTTCTGAGAAGCGCTTTTTATGGTTTTAAAAAGAAAATAATAAAAAAATATATACACACCAAAAACCAACATCGTTTTGAGCATATTTTAAATAATCTTAAATTCAAATATCAGTGTTCTTTTAAAAAAGCTCTATAAATATTTTAAAAAGATATAATTTCCGTTGTTCATTCAGTATTTATGCGAAATATTATCTATATTCCTAATCAACTGAAAGGAGAATAGAAATTTAGCGTTAAATTGAGATTGAACATGCACTCTCAAGTTAGAAAGGCAGTGCATGATGGTTGCCACTAGTCTACATCTATGCCTAGTGAGCTGGAAGTGCTTTTCTTGAAAGCACTTTTATTCATTTATGCATTTTAAGTTTCAATATATAAAATCAAGATTTTACAAGATAAATTCTTTATAAAAAGAAGAAGAAGAAATAAGAAACAAGATGATTTGCCTCTTGCACTCTTAATAATAATTTTAAACACCCATGTTTTAATTAAATTTTATATTGAGATGAGGATGAACCAACCACTAGGTTAGGGAGTAGTTTTAATAACTTATCCTAATAAATATTTAGGAAAATCAAGTACACCAAACAAAGTATAATCACATTTTACCTTCATTTATTTACTTTATTAGGATAATCAAGTATGGTAAAAAAATATATCAAATTTTGCACTTATTTATTTAATTTAAGGATTTTTTTAACAGAAGAATTTATTAAATATTTGAATTTTTAAGTAGCCCCGCACATTAATTTAGTAGCTAAATAAAATTATTTAAAAATTTCTGGGGTTCTCGATACCAGCAAATCATTTTTTTTAAAAATAAATCATGAATTCGAATATTCTATAGCAAATTCTGTTTAATTTTCAATGATAAATCATTTTCAACAGATATAATCTTTAAAAAAAAAAAAAGCAATGAGGTAATTACGCGCTTGTAGTGGAATTTTCAAAGTCGTATTTGAACAACTTTTATTGAAAATGACTTATGGAGATTCCAGCTCACTTATTTGGAGATCAACAAAAGCTACCGGACAAAAGCAACTAAAAAGACAAAAGAAGCTGAAAAATAAAAAAAATAATTTATATCTCTTTATAACTTTAGTGAGCCAATTTCAGCAAATCACAAGATTTTGATTTTGGACCCACTAACGACCTGCGATATGCTGTGTTAAATATGCCAATCTTGATCGCTATCTAGTACCATAAAATCAACATTAAATTTGACAATTATCCATAATAAAAATAAAAATAAAAAATAGGATTGAGCTTACATCAGAGACCAATCTAGTTGAAATCAATTTTAATTTTTTAAAACCAAATATATATAATAATTGGGACCTTTTGTCGAGTGGATGCACAGGAGCATCAGTTGGTTTACAAGAATCCGAGGAGAGACATTCAATTAGATCTCAAGAAAATAACAAAGCACGAGCACATTGGTCGTGCTAGAATTAACAAAATAAACACGGGTAGATGAATCAGTATTTTGATTTTTAATGTGAAAACGATCAGTCAGTAGTTATCTATTATGGATTTTATTGGTTTCTCATGTACATTGCCCCTAAAATTTATTGTAATTTATTGTAACAATAATAATCTCAATTAATACATAGACTTAACATGAAATATCACAGAATCGTAACACGTGTTCTATTTACATAATGAAATTTGAATTCATAAGCAAAAGAGGTTGGATCAGAATTGCACATGGATTCCACATTTCCATTTAAGTAGGGTAGGGGCAAAGTGAGGCTTATATGTCCCATGTGAGTATATCTTCTCAATGGAAATTAAGCATTCTGTTGATATCAAAGCCCCAGAAGTCTCCATCCATCAATTTTCTTTTGAACATTGTCATTTAAGATTTAAGAAGGACACCACATCGGCGCACCAATATGGCAACCACTTTGTCTTTGTTCTATTTTTGGAAGTACCAAAATGATTTCTTTTTCTCGGTTTTGTTTTTTTCCCCTTAAATAACCTTTGCCTGCAAAAATTCAAGAAGACTTACAACAGACTTGCCTTTTCAGATCTTAACCTTTTCGCAATTCAAAACGCGTCTATGTAAACACTTATAGGAACCAAAATTTGGGCACCCATTTATATCTTTACCTTGTTAAATGTGTTATTTTATACTTTGATCCACTGCAGTTATGCTTTTTCTTCGTTACACAGCCCATCGACTTCAAAAGTCCAGCTTTGCTCCCGGTTCGAGTAACTACCGGAACTATACGGAAGCCGAAGTCATCCGGCATTCGGACAATCTTGATATACTTTCTATACATTGTATTTGGAACAGCCATTATAGTTATCTTCAACAAAGAATTTTGAGGCATATCTGGGTTCAATTACAAGAGGAAAATAACCAAGGATGACTTTATTGATTTTATTAATTCATTACAACTATTTCGTGATTATATTATATGATACATGCTTTTATTGAAAAAATTCTATATCGTATAACTTAATATGAAGATTACCTTTCATTGCATTGCAATTTGCAATTTACTCATAATCAGGACAAGCTTCAAGAAACGCTCTTATTTTATGCAGTTCATACTTTGTGAGATCAAAATCATCGCTAGTCAACCTATCCCGCAGGGCTTCACTGACACTACTTGGAGCATCATCGACCTGCATAGAGTAGAAGAGTGTATCAAAACAAACTTAATAACGCATTGTTAGAGTTAAAGCCACAAATGAACAGTGAAGTCCACTAAGGTTGCCCTGTGCACTAATCAATGCAGCTGCCTTGATGCATTGATGGACGGACATCAGGCAACCATAGCCCCTGTATGTTCGAAGCGGCTGATAAAAATCTATGTAAATCACTGACCAAAACCAATTTTTTTTTTTTTTTCAAATGCGGAACCTAAAGAAGGAATTCAGGAAGCTTTAAATCTCAGCAGCTAGTAGCCGCCTACAAGATGATTCGCACTTTTTCCCACATTAATCAAACACTCAATGAGTAGATTAAATACATTTCGTACACACACAGACATAAAAACATTCTGGTCTCATCAGCATTAACATCCATTATTATTCTTTTATCCTCAGGTCACATGACAGGTAACTGAATCTCACTTGAACATAATTGTTGACATGCCCGTCTTGTTGGGGTAGGTAACTAGCTCATATTTGTTGCATGTCCATTCACCATCAACAATGTACTTGTACTCATAGCGCCCTTCCTGTCAAATCGAGGGTTAATTAGGCAATTGCCGTTCTAACATTTATAGTGAGAGAAACAAGTTTTTGGGTAAATAGAAATGATTGCATGGAATCTGTGGCCTAACATATTCAATCCATTTATTACTTGACATGATTAACTGTCAGAAGCCCTCCACATTCACAGAATTTATGATGAAATACAAGTCGACTCATCGGCCATAGGTGCAAGCAGTTGCAAATAAGACACATAACAAGCAATTCAACATTTCAATCTGGATCCAAGAGGTTCCTAAATTGGTTAGTAAGAAGTAGAGATTTAAAATGCGGCGTTAATCACTTCCGGGCATAATGAGTTTTGTTTTTGTCAGCATTTGTGCCAATAGGATACTCAAAACCAAAAGGGTAGTAAATTCTAACATCAGCAACGAAGCTACTTTTTAGAGAAGAGAAGAGTACAAACATAAATATTGACTAAAATCAAACCTTCATAAGACTGATAATTATCTTTAGCCCAAAAGGAAAAAACTTACAGGCAATTCCCTCTTGAGAATCCATAAACCTTGTTCCTTGTCAAATGTTAATGGCATTCTCTGATGAAGAGTGACAGAAACAAAATGGCTGAATTAGTCATAACATAAAATTTTTTTCCCCTCCACAGCATGTGGTTGATAAATATGCCGATATATGATGAACCATTATCTAAACAGTTTTATCTAAGTTTTCCTTCAAGAAGCAATCAGTTTACAATTTGACAATTCATTATCTTTGTGTTGCCAGAGGATGTAATGCTCACAACATAGTGTCAGTCTTCATATTCTTTTACCATCATTGAAAAGGATTATAATATCTCAAGAAGCTGATACTGCATAGTAAAATAATAATAATAATAATAAATACCTGGCCCCATCCTATATCAATTCCAGATATTTCCACAGTGGTGCAATTTTTTCCTTTCCATGAAAAAGTGACAAGCTTCTTTCTGAGTCCTGTAAGCTTTTAACAAACAGATAATTTGGATTAGATCGAAGCAATATAATTTGTATAAATAAAACACAAGCAGTTGCTTTTCCCCATCAGCCACATCACATTGAGAAATTTGGTAACAGAAAAGTCACAAATATGCAGCTGTAAAGAGAACCAAGTAATTATCTTGTGATTGTTTGCAGCCAAAGGCATTCTAACTTATAAAGGAATATCCTGTTTTATTCAAGTCCAGTAATTTTAAAAGCACAAAAGAGGCACTCGTAAGTTTAAACAATAGTATAAACAGAATTTAGTACTGAAAAGATTTGAATGCATGGGCACCATTATAACTAATTTTATCCCATGAATTGTTAACAAGTAATAATTTCATAATCATAATAATTTACTGTTCAAGGAGAAAATAAGCTCAAACATGATAAAGAAATCTTATATCCCCAGGCACTTAGAGCATTTATGACTATTGTAACACGAAAAATTACACAGAACTTACAATATCAGCAGTTGCACTTTTTATGGCATCCAGTTTAGGAAAGCATGGACGCTTGCTCTGCAAGGAAAAAGGCATCAAGTTACATTTGAAACAGTGACATGATCCATAGATATCTGATAATCTCTTTATCAATCACCTCAACAAGAAACTAATCACTAAGATTGATTGTCAAAATAAACAAATATATAACTATCTCAACCAAACGAATTGTGCCTGTTTATTCTTGATAAGGATATGTAAGTAATTGGTTTGTGAAAAAAAGAGTAGCCTGTCTAAACAAGCACAATGTAGGGAGCCTTCATCAATTAATAGCTTGAAAACCAGTTGTTGAATGTGACGCTGACTTGTCAGTCAACTGATATGATGGTAAAGCAATAGGAATAAAATTAAAAATAAGGCAAGATACTATTAGTGATAAGATTCTTTTGACTGTATAAAGCCCAATATGTAATATACTGGATAGCGCCTCAATTATGGATACTTAATGATATCAGTAATTAAATTAAGCAGAAAGGCATCAAGTCAAAATTACCAGAATCTGCTTAAGAAACTGACATGCATAATAAATAATTCTAAACTCCATGTTAGTTAATTTCCAACAACCATGAAATTGTACAAATATGCACCAAATTCTATGATAAGATTACGAGAAACTAAATTTTATAATATATAACAATAAATGGAAGTTACCAGCAGCAATCGGTGAGCTTCATTTAGTTTATAGCCCAGAACCCAGAACATGTAGGCCAGCTGTTGTACAACCAAATAAGTGTTAGAACATTCTTTAAAAGGATATAAATCAAGATGCCAGCATGCTATGAGTGAGAGGTAAGTCATTTCGTCATCAAAAGTAGAAACTGGAAGCCAGAGTATCAACAGTTCAATTCCACAGCAATATAGAATTGAACTGCTATCTTACAATCAAAAAGTTATCATAAATCACAAGCAACAAATAGTCAGACACTCTTTCAGCCTTCTATTGTTCTTCTCCCACATCCTAATTCTAGATACTCTTAAAGATCTATCCAAACAATTTATCATGCTATAAATGCTCTTTAAAGATCTTAGTTCATGCATACCGCGACAGCTGGAGCTCTTCCTAGTCCAGCAGTACAATGAACATATGTAACACCTCCATTTCTATTAATGGCCTTGTATAATTTACTGACCACAGCTGGCAGTCGCATCCGCAAATCAAATGCATCAAAGTCCCTGATATGTTAAACATTAGCTTTTATACCAAGAAAAGGCTGCACTATGCATACATGCATAGCTATATATGTGTCTACATTTGCTTTTAAACACAACTATGTATGCAAGTACTTGTATAATGTATACTAACTTCTGTGTTCTTTTTACGTAGTTGAAATAACTTGGGCAGAGAAACTGAACCAGAGCCAGCAAAATGATTCAATGTAACATAACTAGACACATGGCATCAACACCAGGGGAGCAATTTATGCTAGTTGCCACAGAATAGCATCGTTTCATGGACAGACTAGTGGTGAAACATTTTTGGGCAAATGAAAGGTGAATTGCTATTTGTTTTCAGAATTACTACTTCTTTCTGTTCACTATTTAATGGAGAAACATACTCGGGTGATAGTGTAGGTAATTGGCCTAAAAGCTTGAACTAGCAGGTAGGCGTCCTACCAATAGGATTATGCTCTAACAGCTTCCCCCCACGTGCAAGACTGATACCAAACATATAGAAGACAGAAACCAAACCCAAACAGAGACATAAGACAAAAGTAGAGACAAATGCAATCACGTCGGGTGATTTGAACACAGGACCTCTTGGTCAAACTAGCTCTAACACTGTGCTAACTTACCTAAAAGCTTAAGCTGGTAGGCAAGGACCCAAAAAATAGAAGTAAGCTCTAATATTGTTTCGTAGAGGAGCTAATAATCGACAATATGTATGGGTTATGCAATCAAATATCATCATTCAAGGTATATCACATAATAAAGCAGCTAAATTGCAGAGAAACAGTCGGATACCATCATCAAAACCAATGTAGATAGCATTCCATAATTTGATGTACATGCTCAACCAAGAAGCAAACAAGTCTAATTATACGAAGCAATTAAAATCATTCGGTCGTTATGACAAAATCACACTACTTGTAGCAAAAGTTTATATTGGTAAAAGAACTATTCCTTTGTAATGACTAACCTTATTTCAGCACGAATGTGTTGAATGTCATCATATGTTTTGGCATACTCTTGAATGGCAATAATGTCTACCCCAAAATATCTGGAAGTAGTAGTTAAGAAATTATAACAGATGATTAGCTTGTATAAGCCTGTCACTTGGTTGCTTTAAATGCTAAGAACTAAATATTTAACAAATAGTGGCCCATAAATATATGGGACTAAACTCTAAACATGCTTCTGGGTAAAATTCTCTAAACATGCTTCTGGGCAAGACTTCAAAGACCAATTTTTTAAGGATACTCCAAATCTGGATCTTGCTGCAAGCAAAATATAGTTTTCACTCCAATTTGACGAAGCTTGTCAACATCTTCGGGAGTCTACAGTTCAAAAATTAGAAGCGTAAATAAGATGATTCTTTTTGCGAGGATAAAGTTCCCTTTCAGAAATGAGGATCACCTGTAGGCATGACCCCACGATCAAGTCAGGACGAATGAAGTTATAGTTCATTCCTAGTTCATGCCTATAGGTCAAAACTGCATGAGAACATAAAAGTAAATGATTACCAACAGTCACAGGAAGTCAAGAAAAGGAAATAAACTATGATAAAGATGAAGCTTTAGAGGAAAGTTTCCATTATAATGAAACATTAAAACGTTTAATTCATGCTTCAATCATATAATACAATATACAAACATCATTTAATCATGTTTCATATAAATTTTGCAAATCCACAATAATAGACATGCCTTTAACATGGAAAGCATCCCTTCCCACTTAAGGGTCTCTACAAATGCCTTACTATCAAAATTAGAGCATAGTGTGAGTTAAATTACCAGCACCCATAGCCTCTGTCATATTAGTACTATAGATCTCGGATTTTTCCTCCTTAACTTCAGAGCTATCGGATGTCTCCTTACTAGAGGTGGAACCAGTAATTGCCTGTAAATAAATTTCATCAGCAAATTTGCACAAGTGAATGTTCATGTATAATCAAGTAACAGTTCCACATAAAAATCAAACAACAAACTGAATCAGCATGGACTCGATAAAACTAATGGCATAATCAGACTACCATTATCAGTTGAAGTTAATTTTTATACTCGCGTATTTAGCTCCTCGACAATATGTACATTAAAACCAGTAAATAAATAGAACAGAATAAAGAAGAATATTCCATATTATGAAATATCTGAAGATATTTATGAATAAAAATGTCAGCACTGCTACTGAACAGCATCAAAGTTGAAGCTAATATTACTCTTTTAAAAAACAAAAAAAAAGAAAGAAATGAATTTGAAATTAAAATATTATATAGTTACCTTAGCCGTGATACGTCGATTTAGATCAGCATAATTCATCGTTCCCTGCGATAATAAATCAGACACGAGACTCCATTTCCATTACACACAAAACGCCCAAGCATTAAGTATTAACAGGAAGAAAAAACGACAAAAAAATATTGCGTTTTACCAGAGAATTGAAGAAGAAGAAGAAGAAGTAGGCTTCCGTTGATTGAATCTGAAGCTTTGCAAAGGCAAAGCGGAGGATCTGAAATATTAACCGAAAAAATTAGAAAATGAAAACGAAATTGAGGAGATTTAAAATAAACATTAAAAAAGGGAAGAAAAAGAGGACCTTGGAAGATTCTGTAGACAGTTCATTGATTGAAGAAGAAAGGTGACTATCAGAGCAAATCGTTAAGCAGACAAGTGTGTTTGTGTGTGTGTGTGTGTGTGTGTGTTTGTGTGTGTGTGGTGTGTGTGGTGTGTGTGTGTGTGTGTGTGTGATAAGTGTGAACTTTTTGAGGTGAATTTTTTTTTTTGGTCGAATTTTTCCAATTGCGGGCAATTTATAGAGGTTGGCTGGGAATCGACAAAAAGCGGATTAGCTTTTGACAGATTCCCCAAAATGCCATTGCATTTCGTTGGTTCAGTTGCTCTTTTTCCTTCGTTGGTGATCCATCAGCGGGCCCGTTTGATTTTTTTTTTATTTTTCGTTTTCCTTATTTTCATGGTGAATTTTATATAATTTTTTGATTATTTATATATGTATATATATAGATATTTATTAAAACATATAAAATATAAAATAGTGTCTAAGTCAGATTGAAAAAAATCAACACATATGATTGTTGAATAGTTAATTGTGTTATAAATAATTTCGCACCTTATTTCAATTATTGCCTATCAGTTTACATTTTCTTCTAGTTTGCATAATGACTTCGTCCTTCTTGTAAGATCTGTTGATGCGAGATTCTGGTTACGCTCTCCCGACGACCAGAAGATCTGCTCGATCAACCTCACCTCGATCAGAATGTCTCCTCGTAAGTTTTCTTCTCCGGTATTCCTGCGTCCACAGATACAGGTCAGAGTACGCCGGTTGTTTTCCCGGCGTAAACCCTCTGACGCTCAAGTCAGATATCCAGGTTCTGGGAATGTATGCCACAAATATTATGGCTTTCTTTTTAGTTTCTATTCTTTAGAATTTCCTCTATCTTTTCTATAATCTCAAAAATGCTAACCCTTTTACCTTCGTTGGCTACCTTTTTATAGGCTTCCTCTCAACCGGCGTCTTCCGTAGTCCACGCCCATTACTCTCTGCACTCTCGGATGTGGACGCCCCATTATCGCCGTTGTGGGCGAATGGGAATGGACTTCGTGCCTTGATTCTCGGATTGGAATACACGTCTTGCCAACTGTCGCCGACCTGGTCTCCTCGCCTCTAAACCCCTAGCAGGAATGGCCTCATGCCCCTAGCAGGAGTTGCACCCCATAAATGTTATATCGTGGATGAGCAGAGTATTTCTGCTCTTGTTCCCCTGCTACCAGGCTCTTACAGGACTCTCCTGTTCGCAGAACTTTGCCAACAAGCATCTGCTCTTCACATCTGGTCTCGTCGAGGTATCTCCTCAAACAAGATCCATATAGTTTTCTTATCTTTTTTGTTTTTTTGGGTGGGGTGGGGGCGCCACTGGGAGCCTTGGATAAAGAAAAATACTAATGACGTTGTTACAGTGAATGATTGCATTCTAGGTTGTGTTGCTCTCAGTCTTTAGTGTTCATTCATCTTTTTATGGTAAGTTGCATGCATTTGTTTTGTCTTCAGAGGTTTTGGTGTCTAATTGGGCGGAAACACGTTTGGCTTGTAGATGATTTATATTCTTATTGATGTATTTATTTTATTTTGTAGTCGAAATGAAATGTTTCAAATTATTAAAATGTCTTTAATCACAATTATGTACTTAGTTTTAGCATTCTAATCATTGACCAACTTGAGATCTTCATATCCGTTAATGGAATTATTTGCACCATCTAAGTCTTGACGAGCACCCCTTGATTATACTCGGTGGGATAAATTTTGCACTTACTTTTTAAAAAATAAAAATAAAGAATCCCTCGTGGGAAAGTCAAAGTGCAATACAAATTTATTAGTGAAGAGGACACATAGGTTTGACATGATAATTAATCATCTCGTTAATCATCAAAGTGCACCACTTGATTATACTCGGTGTTATTAATTCACAAATTCGTGTAATAAATTGCCACCCTTTCGTGTGAGACTATTGTTAATTTTATTGTTCCCTTAATAAAGTGTAACGTAGCTGTACATTGCTTCCAATCCAAGGCTCATAGCATTAGCATGATTAACATATATAGTAGCATCGTAAACAATGATTGGAATCCTAACATCTTTGGTACCATGATTATAGAAAATTACGACCATGTTTGGGTAGCTTAGTTTAAAAGTTACTGCATTGAAATATTAGGTAAATATTAGCTATTGTAATTAGAAAAATTTATTATACCTTTAATTTTATATTTATATGATAGAAAATTTATTATTTTTTTATTGATTTTATCAAAATTATTATTTAAAAATTATATATTTACCACATACTAAATCAAGTTAAATAATAGGAAATAATTAATTGCAAGTTAATTAAATTAGAAATATGTGTCCAACCATTAGAACTACGTATATCAAGTTAGTTAATTACTAAGGAAAGAATTAATAACAATTAGGAATAACAAATTTTCATCACACCGTATTTAGTTACGAAACTGATAACAATATATTAGAAAAACTATAATTTTATGAAAACTAAAACCAACAATAATTATATGATAGGATAACAACAAATCCAGAATAGATTAACAAACACGTCGATTCTGAAGCTGAATTTATAACCGAATCTTAATTCTATTTCTTCTGTATTTACATAATCATCCTGCTAATTAAGGATTTACAACTTTGCCATGAAAGGTCGGTGGCTTCCATGCCTTTTTCTTCTTCTCTTCACAAATTTTGCTTTTGCTTCCACTTTACCATTAAAGAACATCCCAAAGCTTGGCGTTGTGTGCGTGGAAGGACTATTTTTCTAAAGCCTAGTAAAAAAATATTAACTTCAGAACCAAAGGGTGATCTCGAAACTTATTATTATGATCAAATACTTGATCACTCTAACTATAATCCACAAGGTTATTTAACTTTTTCTCATAGATATGTGTTGAACTTCAAACATTGGGGCGGTGGCGGAGCCACGGCGGCGCCGATATTGGCATATCTTGGTGAAGAGAGTAGTCTTGATGATGACCTTGGTGTCACTGGATGGCTTACTGATAATGCTCGTTGATTTAAAGCCTTACAAGTTTACATAGAGGTAAGTAAAGAATATGTTATCAGGCTAGCTTGATAATAATTGAAATAGAGTTCACATACAAAATAATAATAATAATGACAAATCTTAATTAGAATATTCTACAATATGAACTGAAAAGTTGTGATGGATTTTTTTTTAATTCGATTTTTTATGCAGCATCGGTTCTATGGAAAATCAGTACCTTTTGTATCAAGTAAAGATGCCCTAAAGATTGCAACTCTTCGTGGATATTTCAACTCTGGTCAAGCTTTGGCAGATTATGCAAAGATTCTCTTACACATCAAGGAAAATTTATCGGCCGAAATGTCTCACATTATCGTTGTTGGAGCATCTTATGGATGAAGTAAATTTTAATATTATTAACTTACTTACATCTTTTGATTAATGTCGTGTCATTTGTTGCATCATTTTATTCATTTTGATCTCGTTTGACCAACATATTGATTATGCCAATATTATTTTGATACAAATTTATTTTGCATTCCAATTAATGAATACTTTCAGCAATCGTAAAATTAAGAAATAGTAAATATATTTTCTTTTTACCTCAATTGTTGTTTGATTTCTATTTCTTTTTAATTTGCAAGATATAAGAGTGGTTTTAAAGAGATTTGGTAGCAACATTATTTTACCTAATGGCCTTCGTGATCCCTATAGCAGCGAGGGGTAATTAAGCTTAAAAATTTTGTACACTCTTTTCTATCGAAGTTACCTGTTTAATTATATGCCTTATTTTTTTTCTTTTTTCTTTTTTTGGTGGGGGGGAGATTATAGGGTTTTGGAAGATATCATACAATATAATGGCAGCGACAACAAGAAACAGTATGTAAATTTTTCTATAAAATAAAAAATAAGTGTTCAATTATTAACTAAATTATTCGATAACATAATTAATAGTGTGTAAATTGGAGCAGGTTCCCATTGCCTAGACATACAGCCAGAATAGAAGACGACCCATAATGGTTAGCAGTGCAGCGAAAGATTGAAGTGGACATGCTTCATGGTTGGATCCTCAAATATTTTGCAGATTTGCTTCAAAATTAGAGCATAAGATTAATTTGTGACTACAAAATTAGTTTTTTTCTTTTTCTTCCTCTCCTCTATCTTTCTAATAATTATGGAGCAAAGATAAATAATAATAGTGCACCTAGCTAATTTGGATTTGGTTGTCATTTTCATAATTCTTACTCTGAGTTGTCTAATGTGTAGAACAGGTGTGCAGTATTACTTAATGTAAAACACTTAAGGCTCAATCTTTATGTAATAATCATATGGTGAATATTAATTCATAGTCAATCAGATTGAATTAACTATTTTCTCCCTTTGATTTAAGAGTTACTGTATAGGTCCTTGAAGCCGGAGGTAGTCAAAGATTTGCCTTCCACACACACACACATAAAATATTTTAATTCATAATTTTAAGTACGGGAACATCTGGGAAAACGCATAAACCATGTAATTTAAGTAATTTAAGTATTAAGTCTTTAAAACCCCGTGGTTTTAAAGTTTTTCCTAATATTTTCCGCACTTTAAGATCATGTACCAAAAAATTATTTAATGACTAAAATAAACATGAGTTTAAATTGTCTTTTATTTATATATTAGAGCTTATAGAAAAGTAAGATATAATTATTCTTTTCTGAAAATATGAAAGTTATAATATGAATATTTAAAAAGATATAGCAACTTATTTAATAAGTTGCTTATAAAAATAATCTCTGTTCTGTTTTTAAAAGTTACAGTCAAAATAGAGAAAATTATAAAAAAAACAACTTTTAACAAAGCCATCAAACTTTATTTTTATCTAAACTTATAAAATAAGCTGCTTATAGCATTTCAATCACAATCTTGGGGCATTAGTCTTTGTAGACTAGAAAAACACCTTGATTTCGTAAGTCTACTTCATTCTTTAATTTCCGCAGCATATGTCAAGACGTTATTTCCAAATAATTGCCGACTAGGAGAAGTCTTATAGTCAAGGTGATTAGATGAGCGTGTTATGGAATCGTAGTGATTCCCTGCCCTCAACTAAAAATGTAGCCTTCAATTTAAATATTAAATAATGTGGCATTATATATATATATATATATATATTAATCTTCATGTTTTGCACGGTTCGAACGGCAGTTGTAATATTGAATAATATGGCATTATTAAAGTTAAAAAAAAAATCTAAAGTTAATCATAAAATATTTATTTTTTTATAAAAAAAATAAATAAAGATTAAAATGGATGTTGGGTAGCCCGTGAGTTTCCATAGTTAGTATGTTACAACTTACAAAAGGATTTTTGTAACTATTTTTAAAAAAAAATTATTTGATTATTCTGTCAAATCACGACGGTAGTGTAGACATCCTTTTCTCTATCAGTATATTTATAATATTAAATTTATACAAAGATATGGTTAGTTTTATTTATTTTCCTATGAGTCACACTATTTGAAAACGCGAATTGGAAATTAACACCGGGAGGTAGCAAAACAATTAATTCTTATATAACGCTTTGCTGAGAATCAAATGTAGCTCAATCAACCGAAAACCACTATAAATATGGCATCAGCGTCCTCTGTTTCGAGGACACGGCTACCATGCAGGGCGTAAAATCCCTGTATGGTACAGGGCCTGCCCTTGAGCCGTTGGATTCAGCTTATTTGAATCCAATGGTTGGGGTTTTAGTTTTAAAAAAAAAAGAACAAAATGAATAAAAGCAGAAAAAAAATGGCAACCGGTTCAAAGGGGGTAGTTACAGTACGTTAAAAATTACTGTTGGATTGAATAGAGTGGATCCAATGGCTGAGATTGTTTTATTATTCAATAATTAAAAAAATTGAAAGAACAACCTGTAAAACTGAATAAAAAAAAAAACCCACCACTCAGGCACTCACTCACTCACCTCACACACGTCAAACGCCTCACCACTCCTCACCTCACACACGCCTCACCACGGCCATCAACGGCGGTGGCTGAAGGAGTTTCCTAGGCAACGATCAACGGCGGCACAAGGACGGGCTGATCTCCGCCGTCGGCAACGATCAACGAAGGCAGAAGGATGGGCTGATGTTCTTCGTTGACAATGATCAACGGCGGCACAAGCACAGCCCCGTTCCTCGCGCAATCCATCTCCAACACTAGAATAGTTGTCGTCAAGGGCTTCTGTGGGACGCCACAGCTATTGCTCAACCACCTCTGCCCTGCTACTGTACCATCACCTCCTCACCGCACGACATCAGTGTTGGGGAAAAATCAGGTTTTTAAATTTTTATAAAACCTTTTGAAGATCGCTCTCATATAATATATAAGAATTTGTATTCTAGAAATCGTACCTTGAAAATTCGAGTTGGCTTTTTCCGCTGAAGTGATTTAGGCTCTTAGATCACGATCCGCCACCACCACTCCTGTTAGATCACGATCCGTCACCACCACGCTTGTTAGATCACGAACTGTCACCAATGATCTTCCAGGTTATGACTCAGGTTCGATCTGCACTTGACGTGTGGGCGCCTTTATCACTACCAAGCAACTAGCACGAGAAAATTTTTCTCTCAATAATGGAGAGAAAAATCTTTTCTCTAATCTGTATAAAGTGGCTTCCTCTTTTTTTCTTTAGAGAAAATAAGCCTTATATATCTCCCATTAGTAAAACCCTAGGCTCCTTATAATCAAAAAATAAAACTCACGTTTATTTTCTTTTCAATAGGGACCCACCTTGTAAAATAACATAAGGCCCCTTATACAAAAGTTAATTAAATGGAGCCTCCCACTAAATGATATATTTAGGCTTTTGACCCAAATAGCTAGTTATCTTACTTATTAGTCCAGTAGTGGTGCAGTCAATTAAATGAGCTAACCAGGGATCATTTGGGAACATACAATAGTGGCTACAATAATTAGGCGTGTAATTAAGCTAGCCCAATTATTTAATTCCAAATCTACTCCACTAAAGATTGGAACTGACTTCCATAATTGTATGCTCGAATATAATTCGACCCAAGCCACATTGATTTCTTTACTGCACAATCCTTTGTATCACATCGTTAATTAAATTGATATCTCAACTGTCCAATCAATTTAATAACATCTTATTCCTTGATCCTTACTGGTTTCTCTAATGATCATTTTCAACATACTAAATATGTTGACACACTCTGGCCAGAGAATTCTATGATCAAGTGCCGAAAACCCATCAAGAGATGTGTTGTACAAATTCTATATTGTTAATCCATAACTCCAATACTCATAATGCTCCCACCAAGATACCGGTAATCTTGACCACAAGGATGTGTCGTGCCCATTGGTAACTCAAATGAAATAACAATTACAATCATGAAATCATAATTAACTCAAGATTAAGATTACAGTAAAATCAACGCCTATGAGATTTAATAAGTCTGACAGTTATTACAAAGTTAATTAAATCCCATATGTGATCCTGTTCAATGTAGTCGTACTACATCAATAAATTCATACATGATTAAGACAAATCATTTAATGAATTTATTACAGTCTATACCTAATAAAGTGCCCAACTTTATTTATCACTGCGAACTTAATTTATTTAATCATAAGATAACTTGTATTTATGTCTTCTGTGAATCCACATGGTGATCACATAAATACATATAATATGATTAAATGGACTTTAATACAAATATTAATGCAATTAAGATATTTGAATAAAATACCTCATCTATTTTATTAATCAGAAAAATTGTTTATTACAATTAAATAAACACATATGCTTTTAAAGAGCATATTTTCCCAACAATCTCCCACTAGCTCTCAAAGCATATTTGGCATCTCACGCATGCCCATGGATTCTAGTGCAAGTTAAAAGGTTTCCCAGGTATGGCCTTAGTAAAAGGATCTGCCAAGTTTGCTGTGACGCAATCTGAGTAACCTCCACATCACCTCTCTGCACTATATCCCTTATAAGATGATACTTCCTCTCAATATGTTTTTGTTTCTTGTGGTTTCTTGGTTCCTTAGATTGCGCTAACCAGCACCACTATTATCGCAAAATAGTTTCAGGGGTGCAGTTACAGCAGGTACCCACCTCAAGATCTTGTAGGAACTTGCGGAGCCATACAGCTTCTTTTGCAGCTTCGGATGCAGCCACATATTCAGCTTCAGTTGTGGAGTCTGCGATACAAGATTGTTTCACACTCCTCCAACTAATAGCTCCACTTCCCAATGTAAACACATAGCCGGAAGTCGATTTTCTGGAATCTTTATCTGACATAAAGTCTGAATCAGTATAACCCACTGGAATGAGTTCATCACCAGAATACACAAGCATATAATTTTTAGTTCTTTTCAGATACTTCATTATATGCTTGACCGCAGTCCAGTGTTCAGGTCCAGGATTAGATTGATATCTACTAACCATCCCTACCGCAAAACAGATGTCTGGCCTAGTGCAAAGCATGGCATACATGAGACTTCCCACAGCTTCTGCATAGGGAACTCGTCTCATTCTCTCTATCTCTTCAGATGTTTTAGGTGATTGATCTTTAGAGAATGTAATTCCATGTCTGAATGGTAATAAACCAGTCTTGGAATTTTCCATGCTAAATCTAGCCAATATCTTATTGATATAAACCGCTTGAGACAAGGCTAAAGTTTTATTCTTCCGGTCTCGTAGTAACTTGATACCAAGAATATAACTTGCCTCTCCTAGGTCTTTCATATCAAATTGTTTTGCTAACCAACTCTTTATTGTAGTCAATACTCCTATATCGTTTCCAATTAGGAGAATATCGTCTACATAAAGAATTAGGAAGGCTACAGATTTTTCTTGAATTTTCTTGTACACGCATGGTTCATCAATGTTCTGAATGAATCCAAACGATTTAATCGCTTGATCGAATCTGATGTTCCATGACCGGGATGCTTGCTTCAATCCATAATGGATCTTTGCAACTTACATACCATGTGTTTTTGGCCTTTTTGTATAAATCCATCTGGTTGCTGCATATAGATGTTTTCTTCAAGATGCCCGTTAAGAAAGGCAGTCTTGACATCCATTTGCCAAATTTCATAATCTAGCACTGCAGCAATGGAGAGCAGAATCCTGATGGATTTAAGCATAGCAACCGGAGAAAAAGTTTCCTCGTAATCGATTCCCTCTTTCTGAGTAAACCCTTTGGCTACTAATCTTGCTTTAAATGTTTCCACCCTTCCGTCTACTCCTCTTTTTCTCTTGTAGATCCACTTGCACCCTATGGGTTTTACCCCATTTGGTGCCTCTACAAGTTCCCAGACTTTATTGGAATACATAGATTCCATTTCTTGATTCATGGCCGTTTTCCAAAATTCAACATCTCTATCTATTAGAGCTTCGTTGTAACTAGTGGGATCTTGTACATGTTCATCTGAGATAGCCGTATAAGTTTCTCCCAAAAGCATGTATCTCGCAGGTAACCTAGTTACCCTCCTACTACGACGAGGTTCTAAAAGTGATGGTTGTTCAGGGTTAATCCTGTGTTGATCATCTGGTTGTTGCTTTTCTTCCTGTTCTGAAACAGGCGTTGAAAGCTGAGCATCAACCTGATCACCTGACAGTTCTTCAAGTATTACCTTACTCTTAGGTTTGAAGTTATTCATATAGTCTTCCTCAAGGGAAGTGAAATGTGTGCTCACGATCACTTTTCTATCTTGAGGACTATAAAATAAACCTCCCCTTGTTCCTTTGGGATACCCCACAAACATACAAACCTCAGAACGTGAATCCATTTTGTCTGCCTTTGGTTTCAGCACATGTGCTGGTGATCCCCAAATACGGACATGTCGTAAACTTGGTTTGCGACCTGACCATAATTCTATTGGGGTTTTAGGCACTGATTTAGATGGAACTAAGTTCAAAAGGTAAATTGCAGTTTCCAGTGCTAGTCTCCAAAAAGAGATTGGTAATGACGAATAACTAAGCATAGATCTCACCATATCTAAAAGAGTTCTATTTCTTCTTTCAGCTACCCCATTTTATTGTGGTGTTCCCGGGGCAGTCAACTGAGATATAATCTCATTTTCAACCAGATACTCTTTGAAATCTCCTGAGAGAAATTCACCACCTCGATCAGATCGAAATTTCTTTATGTTCTTATCTAATTGCTTTTCTGTCTCAGCCCTATACTCTTTAAATTTTTCAAGAGCTTCAGACTTGTGACGCATCAGATAAACATAACCGTATCTTGAGTAATCATCGGTGAAAGTGATGAAATACTCATAACCTCCTCGAGCTTGTACATTGATTGGTCCACATACATCTGTATGTACCAATTCAAGTGGTACTGTTGCACGTACACCTTTGGCCGAGAATGGCCTTTTGGTCATTTTCCCTTCTAAACAGGATTCACAGAGTGGCAATGATTCATTTTCTAATGGACCCAAGAGCCCATCTTTGATCATTCTCTGTATCCTATTTTGGTTTATATGACCCAAGCGTAAATGCCAGAGGTAACATTGGTTGGAAGAAATATTTCTTTTCTTAGATAAATGTGTATGCTCATCATTATTGATCACTGTGTCATGCATAGAATGGATCATTGGACTTAAATGATATAAATTATCTTCCAATGTACCAGAACAAATAAGTCTCTTATTATGAAAAATAGAAACAGAGGATCCAAAATTTACAGTGTACCCTTGCTTTGACAAACAAGCTACTGAAATTAAATTCCTCTTAATGTCTGGAACATAAAGACAATTATTCAAAACTAAAGTCTCATTATTAAAAGATAATAAAACAGATCCAATCTTCAATGCTGACACAAACTGTCCTGTCCCTAACTGCAGCTTGACGCTTCCTTCACTTATTTTCCTAGTTTCCTGAAACCAATAAAGTGAATTACAAATATGATTAGTTGCTCCTGAATCCAACACCCAAGTGTCAATAGGATTCTGAACTAAACAGGCCTCAATTACAAAAAGATTTCCCATACCTGATTTCACAATCTTAGGGCAATCCTTTTTCCAGTGACCTTTCTGTCCACACTTGAAGCATTTGCCTTTCGGCTTGCCATCTTGCTTGGTAGACGGTCTCTTTTTCCCAGCTTTCTTCTTACCTTGCCTTTCGGCTTAGGCCCAGAAGATGAACTTTTTTCAGTAATATTTATGCTTCCCAGAGATTTCTCAGTACGATAGATCTCTTCAGCAGAATGAAGTTCGTTCATCAATTCAGTTAAGGTCATGTTTCTTTTGTTCATGTTATAATTGACCTTAAACTCCTTGAATGTTTCTGGCAGAGATTCTAGCACCATGTCAATCTTTGAGTTATCATCGATTTGTGCTCCCTGAATCTCAGCCTCATTCAAATAGTCCATCATTTAAGGACATGATCACGAACTCTTGTGCCCTTCCCCATTTTACTGTTTATAATTCCTTTCAGCGCTGCTTGTCTCGCAGAGCGAGTACTCTGCCCGAACATCTGTTGGAGACTATCCATTATTTCAGTGGCAGTCTCCAAGTTCTGATGTTTGGTCTGCAGAATATTAGAAATCGAGGCTAAAATGTAGCACTTTGCCATTTCATTGGCTTTTGCCATTTCTCATAAAGCCTCCTCTGATTTCTATGAGCATCATCCGCTGGAACTGGAGGGCATGGCTGGGTTAAGACATATTTATAATTTTCAGCAGTCAGGACAATGAATAGATTTCTTTTCCAATCTATATAGTTCTCTCCAGTGAAGTTTGTTTTGACTCAGAATAATAGTAAGTGGGCTCAGGGAAGGACATTTTCTGAAAAATAACAACATCCATGCATAAATAATTTGAAATAATATTCACAATAAATGACAAAAATGCATAAAACCATAAATGCAATTTTAATTTATTGTAACGATAATCTAGTTCCGCTTTGACAAGCTATCCGGTGGGGAAGTCATGTCTACTACTTACTAGACCCAATTACCATTGGATTATTTACTTCATGTAGAGACATGATAAATAATTATCCGTTATCCCTTTGGGCCTAAATTGTTAACAGAGCTTCGTGGGAAGGTTAATAACAAACTTTAGTTGAGTGTATAACCATTTTTCAATCTACGTATTTTTCATATCAATAGTCACCGTGGGGGTGAACAATCGATTGAAAAATATTTCGTTTTTATCTTGAAGAAGTTCATCAAATAAAATATCTAATATATATACCCTCCGAAGGGAGCATCACCGTATCATGAAGTCGAGGTATATATAATTTTATTATTGAACTAACAATGGAGCCCGTGGGAAAATTATCTTGAATTTTCCCTCTCCCACTCAATATTTTAAAATTGGTTTTTCCTTTTAAAACATACATATTGTTAATTGCATGCTTCCTATAATATTATCTAGATGATATCAAATATTATTAAGCATGTGCAAATTTCAAACAATATAATGAATTCATTATTAATGAATGACATGTATCATTATGCATAGAGTGGCACTACCTATTCTATATGACATGTTATCATGGCATGTTATCATCCAAACAAACATATAGAAAAACAATTAAATAATCTTAATTCATGGCTTTCCTAATAATGAAAAAACATTAACCCTAAGCCTAATCTTCATTGGGCTTCTTGTCAATCCATCTTCATAAGCTTGTCTTTGTTAATGGACTAGGGAATTGGGCTTTAAATTTATAATTGGTCCAATTTTAATTTTGAAGGAAATAAATAATAATTAAAATTTTTTTTTTTAAAATAAAACTTTTGGACCAAAAATAAATTTAATGTATTTAATTTTGTCTATGCATTTTAATCCATTAAACCCAATTGAAATTGGGCTTAAAACTAGGATTCATTAAATCCAAAACTATTTTTGGATTTAAATGCAAAAAATAAAAAAAATTTCTACCCAAATTACAAATTATGGAACCATAGGGACCTCCATGATAAAAACCATGTAACCCTAAATCCATATTTTTCTTCCTCTCTTCCCCAGCCGCCATCTCCAAAAAATCCAGCCGCTGCTCATGATTTTCCAGCCATCTCCGACGCCGAACCACCCGCCGCCATGTTGCCGGAAACGCTCCAAACTCGCGCATGCAACTTGCTGCTCGTGCAGCTCGCGCTACTGGCCACGCTGGCCGCGCCGCTGTTTGCTGCGCGAGCAGCCTGTGCCAGCGCGTGCTGCGCGCACAAGCCACGCTTCCCCCGCGCTGGCTGCTGCGTGCTGCTGCGCTTGCAGCGCGCGCTTGCTGGCAGCATGTGCTGCTGGCCGCGCGCTGCTTGCTGCTGGTTGCGGCTGTCAAAATTTCCGGCCTCCGTCGCTCCGATCTTGAAAATCCGAGATTAATTTACAAATTTCCTAGGCCAATTTTGGCTTACAAAAATTCTATAACAGTAAAATAAATCAAGAGGGAAACATGGTGATAAAAAACCACCCCTCCTGTTACAGATCCAAAGAAAAAATACAACAGAAAATCTAACCATGAATTAAGACAAACCAAAACATGCTTTATTCATATATTAAACAAATAATATATCTGAATAAATTGTGCCACTCTAATACATAAATTTCAAGAATGATTTCATACGAAATTCTTATATATTAATATGAGATGGCTCTGATACCAATTGTTGGGGAAAAATCAGGTTTTTAAATTTTTATAAAACCTTTTGAAGATCGCTCTCATATAATATAAGAATTTGTATTCTAGAAATCGTACCTTGAAAATTCGAGTTGGCTTTTTCCGCTGAAGTGATTTAGGCTCTTAGATCACGATCCGCCACCACCACTCCTGTTAGATCACGATCCGTCACCACCACGCTTGTTAGATCACGAACTGTCACCAATGATCTTCCAGGTTATGACTCAGGTTCGATCTGCACTTGACGTGTGGGCGCCTTTATCACTACCAAAGCAACTAGCACGAGAAAATTTTTCTCTCAATAATGGAGAGAAAAATCTTTTCTCTAATCTGTATAAAGTGGCTTCCTCTTTTTCTTTAGAGAAAATAAGCCTTATATATCTCCCATTAGTAAAACCCTAGGCCCTTATAATCAAAAAATAAAACTCACGTTTATTTTCTTTTTCAATAGGGGACCCACCTTGTAAAATAACATAAGGCCCCTTATACAAAAGCTAATTAAATGGAGCCTCCCACTAAATGATATATTTAGGCTTTTGACCCAAATAGCTAGTTATCTTACTTATTAGTCCAGTAGTGGTGCAGTCAATTAAATGAGCTAACCCGGGGATCATTTGGGAACATACAATAGTGGCTACAATAATTAGGCCTGTAATTAAGCTAGCCCAATTATTTAATTCCAAATCTACTCCACTAAAAGATTGGAACTGACTTCCATAATTGTATGCTCGAATAATAATTCGACCCAAGCCACATTGATTTCTTTACTGCACAATCCTTTGTATCACATCGTTAATTAAATTGATATCTCAACTGTCCAATCAATTTAATAACATCTTATTCCTTGATCCTTACTGGTTTTCTCTAATGATCATTTTCAACATACTAAATATGTGACACACTCTGGCCAGAGAATTCTATGATCAAGTGCCGAAAACCCATCAAGAGATGTGTTGTACAAATTCTATATTGTTAATCCATAACTCCAATACTCATAATTGCTCCCACCAAGATACCGGGTAATCTTGACCACAAGGATGTGTCGTGCCCATTGGTAACTCAAATGAAATAACAATTACAATCATGAAATCATAATTAACTCAAGATTAAGATTACAGTAAAATCAACGCCTATGAGATTTAATAAGTCTGACAGTTATTACAAAGTTAATTAAATCCCATATGTGATCCTGTTCAATGTAGTCGTACTACATCAATAAATTCATACATGATTAAGACAAATCATTCAATGAATTTATTACAGTCTATACCTAAATAAAGTGCCCAACTTTATTTATCAACTGCGAACTTAATTTATTTAATCATAAGATAACTTGTATTTATGTCTTCTGTGAATCCACATGGTGATCACATAAATACATATAATATGATTAAATGGACTTTAATACAAATATTAATGCAATTAAGATATTTGAATAAAATACCTCATCTATTTTATTAATCAGAAAAATTGTTTATTACAATTAAATAAACACATATGCTTTTAAAGAGCATATTTTCCCAACAATCAGAACTATTGTTCTAACTATTGTTGACAATGATCAACGGCGGCACAAGCACAGCCCCGTTCCTCGCGCAATCCATCTCCAACACTAGAATAGCTGTCGTCAAGGGCTTCTGTGGGACGCCACAGCTATTGCTCAACCACCTCTGCCCTGCTACTGTACCATCACCTCCTCACCGCACGACATCAGAACTATTGTTCTAGCTTCGCCCCACATTCTCTTTACCGCCAGAATCATCAAGCAAAACGTTAGTATTAGATTAGATTTTCTGAATTAATTTATAATTAGGGTTGATTTGAACTGTATCAAGGTTAGATTGGAATGATTGATTTGGTTTGATTTTAATTGTTGATTTGGGTATGAATTAAATTATTTTATTGATTTATTGTGTTGGTTTATGTCTTTCCCTTTTCAAGCTTTTGGGCAACAGTGCATGGATCGACAGCAACAAAGAGCAGGGGCTACACAGGCACAGCCTCGCCCTTAGCCTCAACCTGGCGATTATCTGCTATACTCGGTGTATTCCTCACTTCCATTGCTATTGTCTCACTGGCAAATTCTCTCTTATTCCTAATTCGTGCTTTTACGCATATTTAGTCACTTTCAATCTGGTTTATCAGTTAATGTGTATGATATTGTGTTCTATTTCTTGGTTTTTTTGCAACACGAAACTTTTTTTTTTAACACTTGGTTGACCATTTTTGGCCAATTATATTTGATTTTATAGTCACAATTTTTTCTCATTTGGTACTTTTTAGGTTTTAATGGTGACTTAAATCTTCTTTTTTTAATTGTTTGAGTTGAATCTTGTAGCTCTGTAAATATTAAGTGTTGTGTTCTCACCTGAATAAAGGGCTTTCCTTGGAGTGAAATAGTGAAATGAACAACAAATTCAATTGACTAGTTGTAAAGTTTAATTTTTTTCCTAAAATGAGCAGTTCAACAATATATTATCATGGGCAGTGCTTTTACCCAGATTTTGCTTGGTTGCTTGCCTACTAGTATGAACACTTTATTGCTTTGAAAACTCATTTGCTATATTAATGCTTGGTGGTAAGTTTCTTGTATGGTATATCTGTAGTTATGTTATTTTGATTGGAATTTTCTGTATTTAACTCTGAAACTGACTTGCTGGATTTAAGTAATAATTAGTTATTTTAGTGAAAGTTTGAGCATTTGTGTAGGTATGAAAGTAATATTAAGTTCATTTTGAACAATAGGTTGTTTTGATGAATATAGCTTTTGAATGAATTTTCAGATGATGTCAATGCCGAACAATAGATTGTCATTGCTTCCTGGAAGAATAGACCAATCAAGTTACCCTTGTTGTACCTGGAAATTATTCGGAGGGGGCAGAATCTGTTGGATAATGAACTTTGCTGCGGCTTTGTTGCAATTTTGTTGGCTGCAGAATTTTTGGCTTGGCTTTAGTAAATATAGGTTGATATTTGCAAGGCATCTTCTATACGGCTTATGTAAAATTTTTTTCTTTTTCCATTTACATTGCTGGGTTTCGTTGTAGTTGCTGAGCAAGTGATAGAACACATTCAATTTTATACAACAATTATATGTATTGACCATGAGGCAGGATACTGGAAACTTGTTGTGTTATTACCCCTCAATGGTAAAATGATGGCAATTGATATGGTGATCACAATTGATGACTTTTGAGTTTTGAATGAAACCATATATTTTAATTATTTATTTATCCTGTTATTTATTTTAATAAAGCTTAGTTTATTTCATTTGCATGGATGTTTATTTCACAAGATATTTATTTGAAAAATGTCAAAAAAATGTTATATTGCTAAAAAATAAATACGTTGTTAATAAGCTGTGTGCTAAGCTTTTACTTTAAAACTACTTACCTTTCTTCCTTTTTTTTATTTGTCGTAAATTAATGCAATATATCAATCCACTTTTTTTTTCGGAGATGGTACTTGCAATAAGGTTGGATGATGCACTTGGTGTAATGTACTAGATTTTGGTGGATTTTCAGGATGATATGTAGAAAATATTATGTTTGACATAGGAATAGTTAATTTGATTTATTTCATTAAATTGTGTTTCCTATAATTACTTAAAATAAAATAAAATAATTGATTAAATTGATTTAGCGGAATGGGGAAATAAGCCTATAAATTTGTATGGGAATTAATAGAATTAAAAATGGTTGTAAGGTTATTTATAATGGAGATTTTGGCTATAAAAAGCGCTGGCAAAATATTAGAGCTCTTCTGAATTTATTTACGAGGCCATTTATTGCAACCATTAGTATTTTACTCATTTTTAGCTTTTTCTTTTATCAAACTTAATAGTTAAGTCATATATTACTTTAGCACACTCATTTCTTCACTTTAATAGTTCACAAATTTCACTCAAATGTGAAAAATTTCAATTTCCACTACAACTTAGTTGAAAGCCATTCATTGTGTTTAGTACTTTTTCAAGCCTTAACCAGCAAATTAAAGGCATACATTGCTTAACTAGAATTTCAATAATAATTAAATAAATTGAAACAATTAGGATTACAATTAACACCGAAAACCGAATATTTATATATTCAATCATAAACATTAAACATAGAACATGAAATGGGGGCAAAAAGAAAAATTTTGGGTGGTATTTAAAAAATTATTACATGAAACATTAAACAACAAACATGAAACATCTTACTTAAAATTATGCAACAGCGAATATAAAATATGAGTATCTCAGTAACAGTGAACATACAACGTCAAACATGAAACGTAGAACAACAAACATGAAACGTGGAACGTAAACATGAAATGAGGGAAAAAAAAGAAAAATTTTGGGGTATTTAAAAATTATTACATTAAACATTAAACAACAAACATGAAATATCTTACTTAAAATATGCAATAGCGAACATAAAATATGAGTACCTCGGTAACAGTAAACATACAGTGTCAAACATGAAACGTAAAACAGCAAACATGAAATGTGGAACGTAAACATGAAATGGGGGCAAAAAAGAAAAATTTTGAGGTATTTGAAAAATTATTACATGAAACATTAAACAACAAACATGAAATATCTTACTTAAAATATGCAACTGTGAACATAAAATATTAGTACATCGGTAATAGTGAACATACAACGTCAAACATGAAACGTAGAATATCAAATATGAAATGTGGAACGTAAACATGAAACGAGAGCAAAAAAGAAAAACTTTAGGGTATTTGAAAAAATTATTACATGAAACATTAAAGAACAAATATGAAACATTCTACTTAAATTTTGCAACCGCGAACATAAAATATGACTACGTCTGTAACAGTAAACTTACAACATCAAATATAAAATGTAGAACGGTAAACATGAAACGGGGGCAAGAAAGAAAAATTTTAGGATATTTAAAAAATTATTACATGAAATATTGAACAACAAACATGAAGTATTTCACATAAAATATGCAACAAAGAACATGAAATATGAGTACCTCTGTAATAATGAACAAGAAAATCAAACATGAAATATAGAACAATAAACATGAAATGTAGAATGTAAACATGAAATAAGGGTAAAACAAAAAATTTTGGAGTGTTTAAAAAATAATTATATGAAACATAAAACATAAAATATGAAACTTGAAATATTAAATATGAGACATATTTCATAGAAAATAAATTAAATTTTTGTTCTTATCTTAACACACATTTTATTTCTTTTAAATTATTTTTAATAAAAAATATTTTTTCTATTTTTTACTTTACTTATCTTTTTTTACTTTTTATTATTATTATTTTTCTTAAATTTATTTATTTATTTATTTTATATTTTAATTTATTTATTTAATTTATTTGACCCCCTCTACGATACAGGGACTCACCGTGTCTCTGTTTCGAAATCTTGGAAATCTTTGATGCATGTGAAGGCTTTGAAATGTTGAGCTCATAGGGGACGGCATTAATTGAGCACGGCTGACTTTGTGGACCTTGTGAAAGAGAGTTATGGGCGTGATTGTGATTGTGTTTGTGTGTGGTCAAAAGCCGCAAGGGGTTGTCGAGATTTTCCGAATTTTTGCAAGTGGGTTGGAACGAAGCAGGCTGTCTTGGCTGACTTTCGGTACATGTCGTTTGTGTACCAAACATGTGCGATCAAGGGGCTGTTCAGAAGCTTCATCTCGACCATGAACGGTGGTTGCAAAGTTAACAGCCGAGAGTTGTTTTTGAGCTTGTACAGGTTATATCTCCATGATTAAATCCATCTAGAGAAGACATTGTTGACTCACACTAATTGAAAACGCGTATTGGAAATTAGCACCGGGAGGTTGCAAAACAATTAATTCTCATATAAACGCTTTGCTGAGAATCAAATAGCTCAATCAACTGAAAACCACCATAAACACGGCATCAGCGTCCTCTGTTTCGAGACTGGTGGTCATTATAATTTTAATTAATGTTGGTGCTATAAGTGATACGACGATATCTGTAACAGCATCGGCTCCTGGATTATTGACGTCACCCGTAGAGTTAGAAAGAGAAGCTTTACTTGGTACAGGCTGGTGGGTCAACAATTGGGCGACGGGCAACTACACGTCCGATCATTGTAAGTGGACTGGCGTCAGTTGCAATTCAGCCGGAAGAGTAATCGGGGTCAGCTTACTCTGGTATGAAAATGATAATATCAAGGGAAAGCTCGGTCGTTTCAACTTCTCTTGCTTTCCCAACCTCAAAAGTTTCAAAATTCGTTCAAATTATCTTCTCTCTGGGAGCATTCCATCTGAAATTGCTGCCGTTTCAATGCTCCAAACTCTTGAACTGCCCTCCAACAATCTTACCGGTAAGCTACCAAACTTCACTATATATATATATATATATGTATGAAGTTGTGCTCATGCTTGAAGCAGGCGTCTGTTTTTACAACACTGAAGAAGTTTTTTTTTATAAGAATGTCTTTATAAATTTTATTTATACGAGGATATTGAATACTGATTTCGTTTTTCATAAATCACATGCGCAACAAGAATTATTCCTTCAGAGATGGGGAGATTGAGGAATCTTGTCCACTTGGATCTATCTGATAATTACATTTGGGGATATATCCCTCCAACTCTTGGTCGTCTAAGCAAATTGGAAAATTTGAACCTGTCTTCTAACGGCCTTGATGGTAATATCTCTCCAACTCTTGGTCGTCTAAGCACATTTTTGTTGTGTGAAAGTGAAATTATATAATAAATTTCTACATCTTTGTTTATTACTTCGGTAGTGTTTTAATTTGGAGAATATGCTGGTTGGCTTTTTTCCTTTAATTTTTGTATGAAATGAATCGGTTTCAAGTGTCAGTTTCTTTTCCAAATTGCATCCATCAATGC
>VKKW01000646.1:0-29217 GCA_018350135.1 Citrus trifoliata
ATTAAATTCTTCATACGATGAATCCTTTAATTGACAATAGATTAAATTGATAATTAAATAGTGGTCAATTACCTAATTAACAAACATAATCATGAGAATAATTCAGAGAATAAACAAATACCCAAAGAGGAATAAAACAATTAAAGCATAAGAGAGATCTCACAGTAGTGATTAATCAAAGTTTCATTAACCTTCAACCAAAAAAATAGGTTTAGTTCTTCATAAAGAGAAGAGAAAAGTTTAAATTTAGGGTCTCTTTCTTTTTCTCCAATCGCCCTTTTTCACAATAGATTCCTCCCTTAAATACTCTCTCTCTCTTCTCTTTTAGAGTTCTATTTAAAATAAAATACTAATATCTGAAATATTGAATTTGTAATTACAAAAATACAAAACACGTTAAACTAAAAACTGTAGGTGCGCAGTTGATAGCACACACACACGCCTTATTAACAAAGTTTTTCTGCCACTCATAATTTTTCCAAGAGAACAATCATCTTTAAACATCATCTTGTAGCTTAATTTTATCACCAATCAATAGAATTGCACCTACAAAAGTAAAACACAAGTAAATCACTATTATTAAGTGCAAAACATCGAAATTAAGGGAAGTAAACAATGCAAAACTAGTGTATAAATTGCACTCTAACATCTTGTTCTTGTGTAGAGTTTCAATTTTTTTCTGCATTGCTGTTATCCACAAAGCAACATCTGAGCTGTTTAAAGCTTCATGGAAAGTTAAAGGCTCTTCATCCTCTATTAGAAAACAATATGCAACGTTTATCTCTGTGACATACTTCGAGTGCCACATTGACGGTCGTCTCTCACAAGTTAACCGACGAATTTCTAGAGCCTCGAACTCGACTGGTTCTTGTTTTTCGTGTTCTGGTGCTGCTTCAAAAGAATCTAAATCTTCTGGATTATTTTCCACATATACCGGTATAGTCTCTGACTTTTCTTTTACACTGCTATCATCCTCATTTCTCATTTGCAGTTGATCTTCTATAAAGATAACATTTCTGCTAATGACGATCTTGTGAGCAGTGGGGTCCTACAGACGATACCCCTTTACTCCATCAACATATCTAAAAAAGATACATCTTCTAGATTTTGCATCCAGCTTTGTTCTTTCTTGGGCATTGTATATCACGTACACATGACATCCAAATGCATGTAGGTAGGAGTAATCAGCTGGCTTTCCAGTCCACATCTCCATCGCTGTCTTCAGCCTAATTGCTATAGATGGCAACCGATTTACTATATAACAGGCAGTTTTGGCTGCTTCAGCCCAGAATGAATTGGGTAGACCAGCAGTCCTCAACATAACTCTTATCATTTCTGTAAAAGTCATGTTCATCCGCTCTGCCACTCTATTTTGTTAAGGAATGTATGCCACCGTGAACTACCTCTGAATACCTTCTTACTTACAGAAAGTAAAAAATTCACCGTCTATATACTCTCCACCATTATCTATCTCCAAGCACTTGATCATTTTATCAAATTCAAGTTCCACCCGCGCTTTGTATTCTTTAAACACTGAAAATACATTTGACTTTTTCTTAATTGGATACACCCAACATCTCCTTGAATAATCATCAATGAAAGTCACCATGTACTTTGCACCTCTCATGGATATATCCGGCGATTCCCAAATATCAGAATAAATCAAGTCTAGAATGCATTTACTTCTATCAATAGATCTACTGAACTTTAATCTATACTGCTTACTTGTAACACAATGCTCGCAAAATGATAAACTTACCGATTTGAGCCCTGGAAGTAATTTTTGCTTAGAGAGAATCTTCAAACCTTGTTCTGACATGTGACCAAGTTTGAGATGTCACATCATCGTTTACTTTTCTCCATTTGATGCGACACACGCATCAGCCTCCTGTAGTGTTTCTCTTTTAAGCATGAATAAATTAGCACCGATCTTTTCTTCCTTCATCAATACAAGCGCTCTTTTAACAATCTTCATAATTTCATTCTCCACATGAGTTTTGCACCCATGATTGTTTATTTGTCCCAAAGATAATAAATTTTTCTTCAGGCAATTGACATGTCGTACCTCCCCAATTGTGCGAATTGTACCATCAAATATTTTTATTTTGATAGTACCAATACTAGCGGTCTCTAAGGCATGATCATCTTCCATATATATAGATCTTCCTGAGATATGCTCATATGTGTGGAATTATTCTCTCCGAGAGGTCATGTACTAGGTAGCTCCTAAGTCTATAAGTCAGACATCAGATAGTCGTTTTCTACCTTCTGAAACAGTTGTTACCTCGATATAGAGAATTTCGCCATCATCCGAGGTACTTGCTACACAATCCTGAGCATTTGATGACTCAGGTTCTTTGCCCTCTCTTCTCTTCTGGTTACTCCAACACTCTTTCTTGACGTGCCCTTTCTTGCCACAGTTGTAGCATTTAACATTCTTCTTACTTCTAAATTTTAATCTACCATGATTTTGACTCCCACTGAGGCCACGTTCCGTTGATCTCCCTCTCGTCACTGATAGCGCCTCCACTTGCTGTGAACTTGCTTGTCTGTTTTCCTTACTTTTTCGCCTGCTCTCCTCATTTAATACGGAGGTTGCAACATTGTCAAAAACTAGACTGTCTGCTGGATTATTGTTCGTCAGATTGATGATGAGTTGATCATACGAATCTGGTAGACTTTGAAGTAGAAGCTCTGCACATTAGTTTTCCTCTATATTATGACCCAACGTTGTGAGTTGTGAAAATAGAGTCTTCAAGGTATCAATGTGGTCGATCACCATTGTAAATTCCATCATTTGAAGAGTATAGAGTTTTCTCTTCAAGAAGATTTTGTTGTGTAGTGACTTGGCCTCGTACAATTTTGTGAGAGTATCCCAAATTTCCTTCACTGTATTTTTCTCTGCCACACTAGATAATACACCGTCTGTAAGTGTCTAGTGTAGATCAGAAATGGCGTTGCCATCTATCTCGTTCCACTTGTCATTAGTTATCTTCATGGGCCTTTCTCCAATTGCTGCTAAGCAATTATTTTTCCTCAATACAGCTTTCATTTTCATTTTCCATAACAAAAAATTGTTTCCGTTAAATTTCTCAATTCAACTTTGCCACTATTTTTTTTTATAAATACGGTACAAAAGCTAGTATACCACCTTGAATAGTTGTGAGTATGCGTGAGAATGCACACCAGGAAGGACTGGAGGGGTCATAATGGTCTCACTTAAAACCCAGACTCCTTAAACTCTTATCGCCTTTATGACAGAACTTTTCTAGACATGTACAAAAGCACACAGTTACTTTACTCACACCACTATTCCCTGCTTTGCACCATAAAATTCTTGGATCGCTCCCACCGTTTCTTGTGAACAGTACCGTATACGTGAATAGTACCCCTTACGTGAATAGTACCCGGCTCAAAAAATACAACCAATAGCTCTGATACCACTGTTAGGAATATTGGTAGGTGAAGTAGACACGCAGCTAAAATAAAATTGGAAGAAAATAAAGAACAAGCACAAAGAGGATACAAAAAAATTACGTGGTTTGGCATTTAGCCTACGTCCACGGGCGAGAACAGAAGGAAATATTTTACTAGTAAAAATGAGTTACAAGTATTGTAGTATTTTATCTCACTTCCCAAAACCCCAATACATCCAAACTCTCAAATCATTATAACAAAATCTTATAATTCCAAACTCTCTCTAAAAAATGCTAAATTGCTCTTTCTCTTAATGGAATGCTTCAACTCTTCATCTGCACTTCTATTTATGGCAAAATAGTGGCCAAGAAAATCAACGATTTTAGCCCACCAATTATGGCTTTAATTTCGTCAATCCGCATGACTTTAATTTGTCAATCTAGCTTTCAAATTTTGTACCAGAGAATGATATATATATATATATATATATATATATACCAGAAGGAAATAAGACCGAAAACAGGGTGTGTTTTCAAAATGAATTCTTTATCAATAATTTAATAAAACAAATTGAAACGTGGTTGATTCTTTTTAATAACTAACTTTACCAATTTAAATTAAGATTGCTTTGTAAATTAAATGCACTTGCTTTGGATTGCTATTGATTGCGATTTGGAGACGCAGTTGGTCCAATTTTAAATTTGAAATGGTACGTAGCGTTGCGTTCTGGGGAAACGCTCCAGCTAAGATGTTTTACAGCTGAAATTTAATTGCTTATTGGACCAGTAGCCCTCATCCCCAAGTTTCCAGCCGATATACCAAATCAATTTTCAATTACCAAATAATTATTAAATTCTTTAATCGCGGTTGTCCAGTTTTATAATCTTTACCAAATAAAGATTAAGTTCTTTAAACGTGGTTAGTTTATTTTAGGTGCATTACCAAATCTTATTTAGATTCTTTATGGCTAAGATACAAACACAGTACCAAATCCGGATCCCGGAAGTGGTGCTCTGAAGAAGGGGGGAGAAGAGAATTACAACAGAGGGGAGAGATCCGGTCTCTATGCCTCTGAGGAACGTAGAATTTTTATGGGAGATCTGATACCGATCAGTCTCCTATGCATGCGGAATTTAAACGTGCAAACATAAATTTAAATTGCAGAAATTTAAATTGCTTTAAATTAAATTGCGGAAATTAAATTGACAGAAATTTAAACGTGCATGCTTTAAATTGTAAATTGCTTTAAAATAAATAAATTACAATGCTTTGAAAATTTAAACTGGATCGAACACTTACATTGATTGTGTTCTTTTGTAAGAAAGGGAAATAATGGGAAAATTAATCTCAAGACAGGAAAGATTTTCCTTTGTCTTTCGATTCCAGATTTCCTATTCCCGGAGAGAAAGAGAGATCTAGAGAGAAGGAGGAGAAGAAGAGAGAGAAACTCGATTCAAGAAATGAAGAACCTGAGGAGTCTAAGTCTTCCTCCGGGTTTTTATACAAATGTACTGTAGCGGAATTTTAAGTGCACAGTAGTCTTTGGCACTGTTCACTGTAGCGGAGCTTCATGTGTACAGTAATCTGTGGATCGTATCTTTGAATAGTAGTCTTTGTACAAGAAGATACAAAATACAAAGTACAAAATAGATACGTATGAAGTACATAATACGAGTGAAGAGACATGTGCACTCTCACTTGTGTCCAGTGGACCACCCGGTAAAAATTTTTTTTTTTTTTTAAGTACAAAAATGTACATACTTACAAACAAAGATTAATTCTATTGTAATATACCTTTAATGCTTGATAGGAGAAAAAATGCTGAAGCAGTCATCTTCATTTTCATCACCAAGAGAGATAAAGGGTTCTTCATCTGCCGAGGTGCTTGAGCTGGAACTGGCAACGGACGTCTCTGATCTTGTGGCGAGAAGTTGTTGCATGACTTTGAAATATTCCTCTTCAGTTTTGGCACTGGCCAAAAGAGATTGGGCTTTGGATTTTTGAGTAAGAAAGGTTTGTTGGGCTTTGGATTTTTTAATGGTTGGAGGCAGAAAGCCTTTTGAACCAAGCCAATTTTGGACAAGTGTTTCGGTTAATTTGGTTTTTTCATCAAATTTCGACCACCATTTGACTTTGAAGGTTCTTTGGATAAGGAGTTGTTTTTCTTGGGTATGAAATCTGAAATTCCACATCCATACCCATGGAAGGAAGAAATTGGTACAAAAACAGAGAAAGGGAGAAAATCTTTTCTCTGAGTCAGTTGGGGTATAATATGCTTTAAAAAGGTTCAGGCAATGGGTAGCATTAGGGGTTAAGATTTGTGGAGTTGAACCAAAATAATTCCACCATTGTTGGAACCAGTTTGGAAGGCTTTGGACGGTTATTTTTGAATTAAAGAAAAATAACCATGAATGAGACTTTTTAGGGTTTTGTATAAAAAATGTATTGAACCAAGCCTGTTGGTAATCCCAATAGGAATACACCAAACAGTGTGGTAAACGCATTTGAAAATTTGGAGGGAATAATTTGTATTTATGGAGTTGGTCGCCCCACTGGTTTGGACTCAAAACTTTTAAAATTGTGGCCGTGGAGTAGGCCGGCTCAGAATGGGTTTCACTGAAAAAGAAATGTTTGAATTTTATAGACTCAGTAGCTTCAAGAATGCTTTGATAATATGACTGGGGTTTTGTTAAATCCCATGGTTTGAAAAACCAGCCTTTAGGGAAAAAATTTGAAATTGCTTGAAAAGGATCAGAATGGTAAAACCCATGTTCCATAGTTAAAACATTTTGAAAATGGGATTTATCAAACCAATCGGATGTTTTCTTTGAAGGTGTTGGCTGGGAAAGAACAATCTGAGAAGATGAGCTTTCACCAGAAATGACTACATTTTGGCTTTGGGAAGAAAGTTTTGTAACTTCTTTGGAAATTGGTTTGTCTTCCTCAGGGATTTGAGAAAGGGCTTTAGATTTGGAAATGCCTTGTAGGGCAAGCATTAACTCAAATCAATGTTTTGACTAAAGACCAAGAAACTTTTCTTGAACTTGTAAAGCATATTTCTGATCCAAATCTTCAAAAGGAATATCTTGAAAAACTTTTGAAAACCATGGATTTCAACAAAGCTGAGACTTCTAAAATCCCAATTGTAAAAAAGAATTCTTACTATCTTACTGAGATTTTAGATAAAAAGAAAACAAAAAAATCGGTTCCTAATATCCAAGACCTCCAAAAAGAGATTAGGGATATTAAGTCCGAAATCAAGGATTTAAAAGAAAAACAAAAGAATGATTCTGAAACGATTCAACTTCTTTTACAAAAGTATTTACAAAATGATTCAGATAATGAGTCAATCCATAGTGAAAACGATATTGAACAAAATGTCGATAATATTGAGTCCATTCCAAATGATTTTCTTTTTGTTTTAAAGCAAGTTACTACTCGAAAATATTTGATTAAAGCCACTTTGATTTTTTCAAATGATTTTGCAATTGATGCCATTGCTCTTTTCGACACTGGTGCATATTTAAATTGTATAAGACAAGATATTGTTCCTCAAAGATTTCATGAAAAGACAAAAGAAAGGCTTTCTGCCGCCAATAATTCAAAATTAAGAGTTGATTCTAAAGTTGAAGCTTCTATTCATAACAACGGTTTTGAATTTAAAACTTCTTTTATTCTTACAAATGATATTCATCATGCTGTAATATTAGGAACTCCTTTTATAAATCTTATAACTCCGTATACTGTTAATTATGACAGTATATCTTTCAAAGTCAAAAGCAAAAAAATCATTTTTCCTTTTATTGAAAAACCAAAAACAAGGAATTTGAATATTGTTAAAGCCTGTTCCATTTATCAAAACCGAATTAATAATCTTATTAATTCCAAACAAAATGATTTAACTTTCCTACAAAAAGATTTGAGTCTTCAAAGAATTGAAAACGATTTACAAAGAGATTTTATTAAGAGGAAAATTTCCGATTTCAGAATTCTAATTGAAAAAGAAATTTGTGCTGATCTACCCTCTGCTTTTTGGAATAGAAAACAACACTTGGTAGATTTGCCTTATGAAAATTCTTTTGATGAAAAACAGATACCCACTAAAGCTCGACCAATTCAAATGAATATGGATTTAGAACGACATTGTAAAGATGAAATAAATGATCTTATTAATAAAGGACTTATTGTAAAATCTAGGTCACCTTGGTCATGTGCCGCTTTTTATGTAAATAAAAATTCTGAAATTGAGAGAGGCACACCTAGACTTGTCATAAATTATAAACCTTTGAATAAAGCTTTAAAATGGATTAGGTACCCGATACCAAATAAAAAAGATTTGCTTCAAAAATTGCATTCTGCTTTCATATTTTCAAAATTTGACATGAAATCAGGATTTTGGCAAATTCAAATTCATCCAAAAGACCGTTACAAAACTGTTTTTACTGTTCCATTTGGACAGTATGAGTGGACTGTTATGCCCTTTGGTTTAAAAAATGCACCATCTGAATTTCAAAGAATTATGAATGATATTTATAATCCTTATTCTGATTTTTGTATTGTTTATATTGATGACGTGTTAGTATTTTCAAATTCGATTGACCAACATTTTAAACATTTAAAGACTTTTTATTTTGCCACCAGAAAGGCTGGATTGGCAATTTCTAGTTCTAAAGTTTCTTTATTTCAAACAAAAATCAGGTTCCTAGGTCATTATATTTCCAAAGGAACTATTACTCCTATTGAGCGATCACTCACTTTTACTGATAAATTTCCTGATAAAATCATGGATAAAACCCAATTACAAAGATTTTTAGGCAGTTTAAACTATGTTCTTGATTTTTGTCCTAACATCAGTAGGCTATCTAAACATTTGCATGATGATTAAAAAAGAAACCTGCTGCATGGACTGATGAACATACAAAGACTGTTAGATTAATAAAGAATTCCGTAAAAAGTATTCCATGTTTATATCTTGCAAATCCTGCATTACCTAAAATAGTTGAAACTGATGCATCTGATTTAGGATATGGAGGTATTTTAAAGCAAAAGGATAATAATAAAGAACAAATTGTTCAGTATATTTCGGCCCATTGGAATGATTGTCAAAAGAATTATTCTACTATTAAAAAAGAAATTTTTTCCATAGTTTTGTGCATATCAAAATTTCAAAGTGATTTATTAAATCAAAAATTTTTACTTAGAATTGATTGCAAAGCTGCAAAACATGTTTTAGAAAAGGATGTTCAAAACATTGCATCAAAACAAATTTTTGCACGATGGCAAGCCATTTTAAGTGTTTTTGATTTTGATATTGAATTTATTAAAGGTGATAAAAATTCTGTTACTGATTTTCTAACTCGTGAATTTCTTCAAAACAGATAATGCCGCCAAAGCGCAAAGACAAAGGAAAAGGCATAGCCAAAGATTCTGACTCCCAAAAAGCCTCCAAAGAACCCCAATCTACTCCCTCCAAAGACAAACTTTTATCCTCAGCCATGCCTATAAAATCCTGGATCGAAATGGTTGAAGAAGAAGAACAAAGCACCCAATGTAAATCCATCTCCTCTGAACAACAAGTAAAAGAGTGGATGGAATCCATTACAAAGTCCCTTGAGTTAATGCTTGCCCTACAAGGCATTTCCAAATCTAAAGCCCTTTCTCAGATCCCTGAGGAAAACAAACCAATTTCCAAAGAAGTTACAAAACTTTCTTCCCAAAGCCAAAATGTTGTCATTTCTGGTGAAAGCTCATCTTCTCAGATTGTTCTTTCCCAGCCAACACCTTCAAAGAAAACATCCGATTGGTTTGATAAATCCCATTTTCAAAATGTTTTAACTATGGAACATGGGTTTTACCATTCTGATCCTTTTCAAGCAATTTCAAATTTTTTCCCTAAAGGCTGGTTTTTCAAACCATGGGATTTAACAAAACCCCAGTCATATTATCAAAGCATTCTTGAAGCTACTGAGTCTGTAAAATTCAAACATTTCTTTCTCAGTGAAACCCATTCTGAGCCGGCCTACTCCACGGCCACAATTTTAAAAGTTTTGAGTCCAAACTAGTGGGGCGACCAACTCCATAAATACAAATCATTCCCTCCAAATTTTCAAATGCGTTTACCACACTATTTGGTGTATTCCTATTGGGATTACCAATAGGCTTGGTTCAATACATTTTTTATACAAAACCCTAAAAAGTCTCATTCATGGTTATTTTTCTTTAATTCAAAAATAACCGTCCAAAGCCTTCCAAACTGGTTCCAACAATGGTGGAATTATTTTGGTTCAACTCCACAAATCTTAACCCCTAATGCTACCCATTGCCTGAACCTTTTTAAAGCACATTATACCCCAACTGACTCAGAGAAAAGATTTTCTCCCTTTCTCTGTTTTTGTACCAATTTCTTCCTTCCATGGGTATGGATGTAGAATTTCAGATTTCATACCCAAGAAAAACAACTCCTTATCCAAAGAACCTTCAAAGTCAAATGGTGGTCGAAATTTGATGAAAAAACCAAATTAACCGAAACACTTGTCCAAAATTAGCTTGGTTCAAAAGGCTTTCTGCCTCCAACCATTAAAGAATCCAAAGCCCAATAAACCTTTCTTACTCAAAAATCCAAAGCCCAATCTCTTTTGGCCAGTGCCAAAACTGAAGAGGAATATTTCAAAGTCATGCAACAACTTCTCGCCACAAGATCAGAGACGTCCGTTGCCAGTTCCAGCTCAAGCACCTCGACAGATGAAGAACCCTTTATCTCTCTTGGTGATGAAAATGAAGATGACTGTTTCGGCATTTTTTCTCCTATCAAGCATTAAAAGTATATTACAATAGAATTAATCTTTGTTTGTAAGTATGTACATTTTTGTACTTAAAAAAAAAAAAAAATTTTACCGGGTGGTCCACTGGACACAAGTGAGAGCACACATGTCTCTTCACCCGTATTATGTACTTCATACGTAACTATTTTGTACTTTGTATTTTGTATCTTCTTGTACAAAGACTACTATTCAAAGATACGATCCACAGATTACTGTACACATGAAGCTCCGCTACAGTGAACAGTGCCAAAGACTACTGTGCACTTAAAATTCCGCTACAGTACATTTGTATAAAAACCCGGAAGAAGACTTAAACTCCTCAGGTTCTTCATTTCTTGAATCTAGTTTCTCTCTCTTCTTCTCCTCCTTCTCTCTAGATCTCTCTCTCTCTCCGGGAATAGGAAATCTGGAATCGAAAGACAAAGGAAAATCTTTCCTGTCTTGAGATTAATTTTCCCATTATTTCCCTTTCTTACAAAAGAACACAATCAATGTAAGTGTTCGATCCAGTTTAAATTTTCAAAGCATTGTAATTTATTTATTTTAAAGCAATTTACAATTTAAAGCATGCACGTTTAAATTTCTGTCAATTTAATTTCCGCAATTTAATTTAAAGCAATTTAAATTTCTGCAATTTAAATTTATGTTTGCACGTTTAAATTCCGCATGCATAGGAGACTGATCGGTATCAGATCTCCCATAAAAATTCTACGTTCCTTAGAGGCATAGAGACCGGATCTCTCCCCTCTGTTGTAATTCTCTTCTCCCCCCTTCTTCAGAGCACCACTTCCGGGATCCGGATTTGGTACTGTGTTTGTATCTCAGCCATAAAGAATCTAAATAAGATTTGGTAATGCACCTAAAATAAACTAACCACGTTTAAAGAACTTAATCTTTATTTGGTAAAGATTATAAAACTGGACAACCGCGATTAAAGAATTTAATAATTATTTGGTAATTGAAAATTGATTTGGTATATCGGCTGGAAACTTGGGGATGAGGGCTACTGGTCCAATAAGCAATTAAATTTCAGCTGTAAAACATCTCAGCTGGAGCGTTTCCCCAGAACGCAACGCTACGTACCATTTCAAATTTAAAATTGGACCAACCGCGTCTCCAAATCGCAATCAATAGCAATCCAAAGCAAGTGCATTTAATTTACAAAGCAATCTTAATTTAAATTGGTAAAGTTAGTTATTAAAAAGAATCAACCACGTTTCAATTTGTTTTATTAAATTATTGATAAAGAATTCATTTTGAAAACACACCCTGTTTTTTGTCCTATATATATATATATATATATATATATATATATGTATGTATGTATATAAAGTAACTAGTGAAAGCAATTCAAAATGACTTGAAGGAGTGTGTTTTTGTGTTTAATTACGAAGCTAACAAAAACTGTGTCATTAATTATCGTTTAAGTTAGTGAAACACATGATACACACGTGAATGGATTCTAATGACAGAAGTTGTTAAAGTCGTTGATGAAGCATGGCTTGCACGTGAGCATCTGGAATTAGTTTCCAGGAGGTTATCAGCAACTGAAAGGAGTTGATTCTGGTGCAGATAGCCGGCTATGAATCATGAGTATAAAAAGGGGGATTAATCTCTCAATCGATAGCATGTAATTTCCATGAGATACACTCTGTAAATTCTCTGTAATCTTGAGTTCATTCAATAAAAGCCTGTTGTCTTATTCCTCTGTGGATGTAAGCTAAGAGAATTAGCTGAACCACGTTAAAACACTTTTGTTCTTTATTCTTTAGTTTGATTTGATTCTTTGATTCTTAAACCATTGATTGTTCTATTCAGTTGAAGTTCTTGGTTAAACCTTTTCAAGTCATCTATAGAAAAGCATCTAGGAATCTGATCTTGGATCTTGGGCAAAAACTGCAGGTGTTTAAGCAACTAAGTGCCCTTCAGTTTCTTTAATTGGTATCAGAGCAGGGTTTCTTTAATTAGATTCTAGTATGGCTCACCCTAAGGTTGATCTGGAGAAGTTTATAGGCAAGAATGACTTCATATGTGGAAAGTAAAGATGGAGGCTCTACTGATAAATCAGGGACTGGGAGATGCTTTCGAACCAGTCACCAAGAAAGAGGGAATGAAAGCTTCATCATCACTAACACCTCAACAGGCTACTGATATAGATAAAAGGGCAAGAAGCACAATAATCTTGAGTCTTGGAGACTCTGTTATTAGAGAAGTTGCCAAAGAAAAGACAGTGGCTGATCTGTGGGCAAAATTGAAACCATCTATATAATAAAGTCTCTTGCCAACAGACTTCATATCAAGAAAAAGATGTTTACTCTAAAGATGGCAGATGGATCCTCTCTTGATGATCATATCGATGAATTCTATAGAGTGGTGACACCTTGGAGACCATTGATGAAAGCATCAGTGATGAAAGTAAAGCTTCAGTGATGAAAGTAAAGCTCTGCTCTTGGTAAGCTCACTTCCACAATCATACTCTAATTTTGTGGATGCCCTAATGTATGAGAGGCAGACATTGTCCTTGGATGAGGTAAAGGCAACCTCAAATACTAGAGGGTTGCAAGAAAAATATGTGAGTATAGAAAGTGGAGTTGGGTTAACAGTAAAGGGGAAGTTTGAAAATAATAAGAATGCAGCAAAGAATCAGAAGCAGTCCAAACCTAAGACCAAGCCAAAGGACTTGAAATGTTTCCATTGCCATAAGGAATGACATTTCAAGAAGGACTGCCCAGACTTAAAGAACAAGAATAAGGAGAGAATTGGGAATGCAACTACAGCTGAGGAAGAAAAAGATGGCTATGAGTCAGTAGATGTGTGTGTTGCTACTGAGGATATGCAAAAGGGTAAGTGGATTCTTGACTCTGGTTGTACATTTCATATGAGTCCATATAAGGGTTATTTTTCTGATTATCAAGACTTTGATGGAGGAAGAGTAATGATGGGTAATAATTCAGTGTGTAAAGTCATTGGGATTAGTAAAATTTATCTTAAGCTGCATGATGGGTCTAGGTCTATAAAAGAAATCAGACAAGTTAGACATTTTCAGAACTTAAAAGGAATTTGATTTCTTTAGGAATGATGGATCAAATGGGATGTAGTATTAAGCTTGAATCAGGTGAGTTGAAGATTCTTAATGGATCCACACTGGTTATAAAAGGGACCAGAAAGAATAAGGTTTATGTCTTAGATGGGGAGTCTGTAATAGGGGTCTCTAATGCCATTGAAAGCACTGACATGGATAAAACTACACTCTGGAACTTAAGGCTTGGGCATATGAGTATTAAAGGTCTGAAAGAACTTAATAAGCAGGGTGTTCTGGGGAATGATAAGATTGGGGAGCTAGTGTTCTGTAAAGAATGCATCCTAGGTAAATCTACTAGGAATAGCTTCAAGAAATCTATACATAAGAACTCTGAGATCTTGCAATATATACATTCAGACCTGTGGGGTCCTTAAGTTCCATCTTTGGGTGGGAATAGATACTTTATGACCATGATAAATGACTACTCTAGGAGAGTGTGGGTGCATGTGCTAAAAACTAAAGATCAGGTGTTTGAGAAATTTAAAGAGTGAAAAACCCTGGTAGAAAATTAAACTGAAAAAAGGGTTAAGAAACTAAGGACAGACAATGGCCTTGAATATTGCAATTAAGAGTTTGACAGTTTTTGTGCAAATGAGGGGATTGCAAAACATAGAACAGTAAGGTTAACCCCACAGCAAAATGGCCTAGCTGAAATGATGAACAAGACTTTAAGGGATAAAGTTAGATGCATGATGATACAGTCCCAACTTCCTAAAGGGCTATGGGCAGAAACCTTGCTGACATCTTGTTTTTTGGTGAACCTTAGCCTATCTGCTGCAATTGACTTTAAAACACCATTAGAAATGTGGTCTGGAAAACCTGGTAACTATATAGACCTTAAAGCTTTTGGATGTGATGCTTATGCACATGTTAAGCAAGGGAAGTTATCTCCAAGAGCTCTGAGGGGGAAGTTTATAGGGCATCCAGATGGTGTAAAGGGTTACAAGTTATGGTGCACTGATCTATCCCCACCAAGGTGCATCATCAGTAGGAATGTGATCTTTAATGAAGAAATTGTGCTCAAGAAAAAGCCACAAGAAAATGGTGCTGAACCTCAGGCTAAAACACAAGAGAGTATACAGTTTGAGGTGGAGCATCCAAATCTGAAGTCCTCTCAAGAAGCTGCAAATTTTGATGGAGATGAAGATGACAGTAATGGAAACACTGAGCCACAATCTCAACAGCACACTCAAACCCAACTTAGAGACTATTACTTGGTCAGAGAAGACAGATAAGACCTTTACAAAGATATGGTTATGCTGACCTCATTGCATATGCACTGGCAGCATCACATGAGATTGATGAAGATGAGCCAACAAGCTACAGAGAGGCTATGAAGAGTTCATATAAATCAGAGTGGCAGAGGGCTATGGAAGATGAAATAGACTCATTATACAAGAACAACACCTGGGGATTGGTAAAGAAACCTGAGAAAAGAAGGATTGTGAGGTGCAAATGGCTTTTCAAGGTAAAAGAAGGGCTAATAGCTGATGAGCCTAGGAGATTCAAAGCTAGGTTAGTAGCAAAAGGATATACACAGAAGGAATGAGTTGATTTTAAGGAAGTCTTCTCTCCAGTGGTCAGACATGTTTCAATAAGGGTTTTGTTAGCTCTAACAGCTGTATATGACATAGAGCTTGATCAACTTGATGTCAAAACAGGTTTCTTACATATGAGACTACATGAGGAGATTTTAATGACTCAACCTGAAGGATTTGTATGCCCTGAACACCTTGACCATGTATGCTTGCTGAAGAAGTCATTATATGGCTTGAACTAGTCCCCAAGGCAATTGTACCTTAGGTTTGATGAATTCATGATTTCACATGGATTCATGAGCTGTAATTTTGATTGTTGTGTATACTAAAAGCAAATAGATTCAGATCATCACATATACTTGCTACTGTATGTTGATGATATGTTGATTGCTTGTAAAGTGAGGGAAGAAATCGAAGCTTTAAAACAGATGCTGAACTATGAGTTTGATATGAAGGATCTGGGTCATGCCAAGAAGATTTTGGGCATGGAAATCACAAGAGACAGAAGGAAGGGAACTATGTTTTTGTCTCAGAAGAAGTACTTGGAAAAAGTACTTAATACATTTGGAATAAGCAACTGTAAACCAGTGATAACACCTCTGGCCTCTCATTTCAAACTCTCAAACCAGCAGTGTCCAAAGTCAAGTGAAGAAAAGCAAGAGATGTCTAAAGTACCCTATGGCAATGCAGTAGGGTGTATGATGTATGCAATGGTCCTCACAAGACCAGATATTTCACATGCTCTAAGCTTGATAAGCAGGTATATGGCATCACATGGAAAAAAGCATTAGAAGGCAGCTAAATGGGTGCTGAGATATCTGAATGGAACTTTGGATTTTAGGCTACTCTATGGAAAGAATCGAGAGACAAATGAAACTGGTTTATGGGGCTATGTTGTCTTTGATTATGCTGGAGATCTAGACAGAAGGAGGTCACAAATAGGATACATGTTCATGTTGAATGGATGTTTGATAAGCTGGAAAGCAAGTTTGCAACATGTAGTGGCCTTATCAACAACAGAGGCTGAGTATACTGCAGCCTCAGAAGCTGTCAAGGAGGCTCTATGGCTTAAAGGCTTAATCAGTGAGTTGGGAATACCTCAGAAGGTTGTTAATATCTACTGTGACAACTCAAGTGCCATTTACTTGAGCAGAAATCCAGCTCATCATGAGAAAACCAAGCATATCGACATTAAGTTGCATGTCATAAGGAATATAATATCAAAAGGAATTCTAAAGATGGTAAAAATACATACTAGCAACAATCCTGCTGATATACTTACAAAGGTGGTACCCTCGGCTAAGTTCAAGACCTACTTGGACATAGCTAAAATATGCAGTTTGTAACTTGCATGGATTTGAGGAGAAAGATTGACAGGGATGAATTGTTTCAAGGTGGAGATTTGTAAAGTAACCAGTGAAAGCAATTCAAAACGACTTGAAGGAGTGCGTTTTTGTGCTTAATTACGATGCTAAAAAAATAGTGTCATTAACTATCGTTTAAGTTAGTGAAACACATGATACGCACGTGAATGGATTCTAATGACAGAAGCTGTTAAAGTCGTTGATGAAGCATGGCTTGCACGTGAGCATCTGGAATTAGTTTCTTGGAGGTTATCAGTAACTGAAAGAAGTTGATTCTGCTGCAGATAGCTGGCTACAAATCATGAGTACAAAAGGGGGGTTAATCTCTCAATCGATAGCATGTAATTTCCATGAGATACACTCTGTAAATTCTCTGTACTCTTGAGTTCATTCAATAAAAGCTTGTTGTCTTGTTCCTCCGTGGATGTAAGCTAAGAGAATTAGTTGAACCACATTAAAACACTTATGTTCTTTATTCTTTAGTTTGATTTGATTTTTTGATTCTTAAACTATTGATTGTTTTGTTCAGTTGAAGTTCTTGGTTAAACCTTTTTCAAGTCATCTATAGAAAAGCATCTAGAAATCTGATCTTGGATCTTGGGCAAAACTTGCAAGTGTTTAACTAAGTGCCCTTCAGTTTCTACAATATATATATTAAATGACTCTATATATTGTATTGGACTGTGTGCTTTATAATTTTTTAGGTTGTCCCTTACTTTAGTAGAAGAAGAGATTTTCTTATTATAAAATAAATAAACATAAATTTTAATATATTATAAGACAAAACACACTATATTAGAGGTTATATTTTTTTTCCCTTACTCATGATTTAATATGGTTAAAAAGAAAGTTTCAGCATCTTTTAATTATTACAAATTTAACTATTTCTCAAAATTTTAAGATCGTAAAAGTCTCTTTTCCTGTATATAATTATTGCCAGATGTGGATATCTGCATAAGTTGAGTACAAATTTTCACAAATGCCTCTTAGATAATGTGAAAAATATGCCTGGAGACAACTTTTATTAATTTTCAAAGGCGGCTGACTTAGAATGATTTACTTGCGTGTCTGTGTGTGTATAATTATTCTAGAATGTGGATGCCCCACAAATATCTCACAAATTTTTAGAATAAGTACAAGTTATCACAAATATCTCTTAGTTAACGTGAAAAATATGCCCCAGACAAGTTTTCTTTAATTTTCAAAGGAGGCTGACTAAGAATGAATAGGCCGCTTAACTTGGTAGAAGTGCCTTGATGTTTCTGCAACCTACTATGTACTAACATTTTTTCAATGTCCCCACCGAGGAATTGCCAAACAAAGAAAAAACAGAATTCCTTTTCTAATCTTTTAAAATCATCCTCCCTCTTGATTCAGTACAGATTCAATTAATTAAGGAAGTTGTCTACTCCAGTTCCAGTTGAAGAAACTGTTCATGGCTTTGCAGTTTTCAATCAAAATAAAATAAAATCTGTCATATCGGTAAAATAATTATCCACGCAAATTTTTTCTACAGTGAAATTTAATATTATCAAAGAAAAATTCATTCTTCGGAATTTATTTTATTTTTAATTCAAATAAACTAACTACCTAATTGCTCGCCACAAAAAAAAAAAAATTCGTTTAGGAACTCTGTTGAAGTTAAATCTGCTTATGATTTCATTGTCCCTGAAGGCACCTCATTACTCTTTCGACATTAAACTTAAAAAAGAAAAAAAAAGAATGTTATTTAATTATTGCAATGAGTTTTTTGTGAAAGTCTTAACGTCGTAAGAGTAAAAGAGTATTATGAAAACTGTAAATTTAGGAGTTTGGTACAATGGTTGCAAAATAGTTTTGTCCTTTCTCTAAATCTTAAGATTATAAAAATCTCTTTTCCTATATATAATTATTGCCAGATGCCGATGTCCGCACAAATTTTTAAAATGAGTACAAATTTTCACAAATATCTCTTAGAACTTTTCGTAATTTCCAAAGGTGGCTAACTTAGAATGATGTACGTGTGTGTGTAATTATTCTGGAATGCGGATGTCCGGACAAACTTTTAGAATAAGTACAAGTTCTCTAAAATATTTCTTAGTTAACGTGAAAAATATGCCCCACACAACTTTTCTTTAATTTTCAAAGGTGGCTGACATAGAATGAATAGGCTGCTTAACTTGGTAGAAGTGTCTTGATGTTTCTCCAACGTGTTATGTATTAACATTTTTTCAATGTCCCCACTGAGGAATTGCCCAAAAAAAAAAAGAATTCCTTTTCTAATGTTTTAAAATCATCCTCCCTCTTGATTCAATACAGATTTAATTAATTAAGGAAGTTGTCTACTCCAGTTCTAGTTGAAGAAACTGTCGTGGCATTGCTGTTTTCAATCAAAATAAAATAAAATCTGTCATATCGATATTATAACTATCCACGCGATTTTTTCTACAATGAAATTTAATGTTACCAAAGAAAAACTCATTCTTCAGAATTTATTTTATTTTTAATTCAAATAAACTAACTACCAAATTGTTGGCCACAAAAAAAAATGTTCATTTAAGAACTCTGTTGAAGTTAAATCTGCTTTTGATTTCATTGTCCCTAAAGGCACCTCATTACTCTTTTGACATTAAACTTTAAAAAAAAAAAGATGTTATTTAATTGTTGCAATGAGTTTTTTGTGAAAGTCTTAATATTATAAGAGTAAAAGAGTATTATGAAAACTATAAAAAGGTAAATTACAAATGGTAAAAACTGGTGGGAGAAAATTAAATCAAATTGTATGGTAAATAGCGATAAATCTATAGATCCTACCCATTTGGCCTTTGCCCAAGTGTTGAGCTACTACAGTTTGAGTCTATTTTGAAATTTAAGTATTCAATTTTTTCTTCAATAGAAAATAACTTAATGGAAGTAACCTCAGTGTTCTCCCACATGAAATATAAGTAGAGTAGACATTTCTTAAATATTAATAAAGACAGATAATTTGAATAACATTTCATAAGATTTATATAAACTAATAGTCCTAATAGTTAGTCGCAAATGTAGCTTGTAGCCCGGTCTAGCTAGAAAAAATCATTTGTACCCTTATTTTTTTTAATCAATTTTATACAACAATAGATATTTTATTTTGTTTTCATATATGTACCTAATTCAATTACCCTTATTTTTTTTTTTTATGTTATAGTAGAGTTTTTATTTTTATTTTCAAATATGTTCTTAATTCAATTATATTTTAATTGAATTATATTTTTCTTCAATTGAAATTAGTGGCTTATTTTATTACTTGAGTAAATTATATATTTATTAAATAGAGTAAAAACATCAGGGAGTAAAATGTTATCACTCTTTAATTTATTTTAAAAATTTCTAATTTAAAAAAGTATGTCAATAGAATATAAAATTGTCACTGGTATTAAGCTAGTTAAGAAAACAACATATAATAACAATTATCAACATTTTCATAGTTTTTTTATGTGAATTTTGAGATTTCATTTATTAAATACATTTATTAAGAGGACAAGTTAGAAAATAAAATTTGAGTATTTTGAGAAGCTTTAATTTGATGAAGAATCATCAACATTTGGTTCTTTAAAGAGAGTCGGAGCACTAGCAAAGGAACAAGGACACCTAAATACATTTTTGCTGGGTTGAGTTTAGTTTATTATTAAAACTTTTGACTAAAAATATTTTTATAATTTAAAAAGATGAATAAATTTAATTATTTAATTTATTTAAGCCAGCTAATTAAGTACTCGACTTCAAACATTAAAGTTTTACTTACAACTTTTAATTAATTGTAATTACACGTAATTATTTATTCCAACTTAAAATTCTTAATTGACTTATTAATCCTTATATGACTCCATGTTATTAGAGTTAGATTCCATAATTAAAAAATAGTGTTTTTATATTTGAATTGCCTTTGTTTTGTATTCTTTTTTTAACTATTTTTTATTAGAGTACATAATTACAAGGATAAAGTTCTTCATGTCCCCCCTAATTGATGTATTTTTTTCTACTTATGAATTTTTATGTTCACATCAAAATATAATTTTTTTAATTTAGCTTCATACAGTATAAATTCATAAGTCTGCCCTTACCAATAGTTATCTGATTATAAATATTAATAGTTTTTTTATTAAATTATCATAGTGGCTTACGTCCTACTAAAATTATTGAATACCAAATTGAACGCTGGAAATTAAAAGTAATTAGATAAATGTTGATGAAGTCCTACCTAAATAATTGACTATCAAATTGAAGTTGTTGGGAAGTGGAAAGAGAGAGGTTGAAGTGATACGACCGGTGTTTCAAAACGTGAGAGGGAGTTTTTCAATGCAACTTACGGGGCTAGGCTTATACAGTAAATTAGTCTTTCGCTATCTATAATCATGATTTGCTTGATACACAGTACACTGAGCACACTATACTAGTGTTTCACTATAACCATGATTTGGAGAAAAGAATTTGCGTGATACAGTACATTAGCGTTCCAATATTATGATGATTTGTAGGAAAGAATTTGTATGAGACAAGCTTAATTTCCACCTCAACATGCTCAATTAGACTGTAACCAAAAAATTTTTTCTCATAGTGGGGTACGTCCTACTTTGGGATATATTAAATTTAGGGTAAAAGCTTATTTACTTCTTATATTATGAGGTTAGTTCCCATTTACTCATATTTTTAAAAATACTTTAAAACGTCCCTATTACTAAATATTGACACTCATGTTATTATTTTTCATTCTTTTTAACTTGTTTTTACAATAGTACACTCTTACAATAATGTTTCTTTTTTTATATTAATAAAAAATTAGATTATCAAATTAAACTCAAAAATAAAATAAAAACAAAAAGGTATATATTAATTTTTGTGGAAGCTCACGTATGTCCAAAAAATTAATATTGTAAAAAATTATAAAACCAATATTTTTAGAAAAATTAATATTTTAACTCAAGAGAGTGTTCCACAAAACTTAATATATATATATATATATATATATATATATATATATATATATATATACATACACATATATAGAGTGTTTTTCTAATCCAGGATCCTGGATCATAATAATAATCCGAGAGTGTTTGTGGCCGTTGGATTTGATCCAATGGTCACTTTATATTTTCTTTATACAGCACTGCTTTCCGACATATGGACCCACATTGCAGAGTTTTTATAATTTTTGAAAACTGAAAAAATAAAAAAGGAAGCTCAATAGTCACAGTTCTAGAGAGAGGAAACTAAAAAAAACTTTTACACAACACCATTTAAGCAATTTGCAGTTGGAAATAAAAAATTCCAAATTGAACAAATTAAATTTAGTTTGGCAAATTTAACAAATTAAATCCTAAACTGAACTACTTAACCCAGAACTGAAGCGAAAATACAGCTTTTTGAAATTTTCATGTTTATTGATTTTTAACTTTATCCTAGAAATTTGTATCAGTTCAAATGTGTGGCATTTTTTAATGGGATTTCCTTCATGCTGGTTGCAAATCGAATTGTTGGTGTATATATTGTACTTTCCGTTGTGCATTTGGCTTTTATGATGAGTGCACAATTTTATGGCTTTTACGGTAGGTGCTTCCACAGTTCCACGTCTTTTAGGCTTATAATGGAAATTAAAACACAATTTGGATTGATATTTGTTCGCAGTTTGGTCACTTTTGCCAAAGCACCAGTGCTGTGTAGTGGCATCTACCAAGAAGTTCATATCTTATAAAACTAGAGTAGATATCACAAGCTTTGACATCAAAATTTACATAAATCAAAAGGTAAAGCCAATGAGTTCTCATGCATATATTACAGGCTTTAACATCAAATTTCATCTTTAAAAAGTTAAATTGAAAAAATTCTCATATTTGACAAACGAGAGTACTACACAATATAACATAAAAAATACGCAAACTGCTACAACAATTGAAACAACATTAGTGCTCTTGATTTATTTTGACCCCCAATTATATATATATATATATTGGGTGTTAAACTGGTAATTTATTTTTTTTCTTTTTAATAATGTCTAAAAATTATTATAATAGGGTAATATTGTAAAAATAAATTAAAAGGAACAAAAGATAATGGTTAGAGATGATTTGAGGTATTTTTAAAAATATAAGGAGTAAACGAATACTAACTTCAAAATATAATAATTAAACGAGCTTTTACCGATTAAATTTAATATTAAAAAATTATTTAAACCTAGTCTTATGTTAACCTGGAAAAACATCACACTAGCATTTCTCTGCTTTACAATATTTAGACCCACCGATTTTTTAATGTTAAATTTAGCGAGTCCCAATTTAATTCCATTTTACAACTCACTTTTCTGCCAATAGAGCACAAGTGGACTGAGCTGCCTGTCACAGACCGCAATCGTGGCACCCAAGATATGCACTTGTACGCTAGTGTCGATGATGGTTGTGCTGATTGTTGGAGACGTGCTTCAGGGGCGTGCGTGTGGGGAATACAATGGCCCTACACTCTTTGGAGTTCAGGCAAGCCGACCCGGTTGAGTTTGGGGATCTTGTCGCTAGTCGAGAACTTAATGCTGAAGAGGGGTTTAGAAAAATCCTGACGTACACTGGTTGGGAACTGAAGCCGTTCTCCTGACGAGCCCAAGGCAGGGCGAAACCAGTCGACATTGTGCCACTTCCACTAGGCTTACCCTCGTAGTATGGGATGCGGGAGTGCTGCACGAGCTCGAAACCTCTCGTCCCGTGACATGCCGCTGGCCTCACACAAGTCCTCCTTATGCAGAAATGTTGTGGGCTGTCAAGATTATTGGTTATTATAAAAATAATAAGTGAATAAATGATATAAATTAATTATGGTAGAGAAAAAATTGGCAATCTTTTTTATTTTTTATATTAACTCATTATAAAAATTACACATGACTTCATTAATCTTTATAAATTCTATTAAAAAATTAATTATTTTATATGTATTATGAAATTAATATAGATTACTCAAATCAAAATATATTTTAATAAAAGATTTAACTCTTTCAGTTTTCACCAAGAAATCTGTTTACAAACAAATTTTTCAAATTTTCGAACTTTTAGCTTTTTCATTTCAAGATGACCTTCTTTACCCACAACTCGACCGAACAAAAATTGCAGGAAAAATTGTGAAGGCATTTAATATTTTGACTTTTTAGAAAGTAATACTCCTCAAAGTTTAACCCCTACTAAATAAATAACGCAAAAGAGTTAATTAACTTTTATAAGCACAATAAAAACTGAGGATAATACTTTATAAAGAGGAACTGAGATATTATTTTAAAAAGCTGAACATGTCAAGAAGGAAAGTGCCAATCTCTCTTAAATCCACTAAAGTGTCTTTGGAAGAAAATACTTTTTCTTTAAATGAAAATAAATCGAAAACCATTTATCATTTCCTACTGTAATAATGGCGTACCATCCTTAATAAACAAATAAACAAACAAATGACATAATGGCACATTAGTTCCTGTTAAAACTTATTTTTATGTCAGTATTTTGTGTCACTAAAGAGTCACAAGGATAGTGACTCAATCGCGTTAGCATTTAATGATACTATTTACATGTCACTGATTTATGTGACTACAGTATCAGGAATTCACCGACTCTGTAACATCAAAAAATTTTGTCGTCATTTAAATAATTGGTGTCAGTATTAACGGTGCTATACCGGTTGTGTTTTATTTTTTTTAATCACATTATTCATGTTTATTTTACAATTAAAATAAACCCAAAATATATTAAACATACCAAATCTTGTAATGCAATTCACATAATACACATTTCAAATACATCAGTTAAATTAAAATAGTTCAAATACATCATTGTTTGGGGGTAAAAAACAAGTTCAAGTACTAAATTAAGCTTTGAACAAGTAGTATACATGATAAAGTACTAAATTAATTTTGGAAAATTTAGCCAAGAAGAAAAAACAGATAACAATGTCACTGATTTTGGAGTCACTGATTTTGGAGTCTGCATATGCCTTCATTTTTTTTCCACCTACAAGTATATAAAATCAATTAGCACACCACAAAAAATAAATCACAGATTTTTTTTAAGGAAAAATAATCATAAATTACTTGTATGTTACCTCGCGATTGTAGGCTGTAATTAACTTGGCAACGTATGCAGCCCACTGATCATGAAGTCGCGAGAGGTCCTTGACAGTGTATTCCTCAACTCCCTTGAACTTTAATTTTAAAACAACAAGTTATTCACCGAAAATCCTTGACTAAACTACTTAATTATCATTCATTTAAATATATTTGTGTGTTAACAATTAAAGCCAACAAATAAACTCCAACAATGTTACTGTTTTATCCAAAATTATATAGGTAAGTACTGAACATCCTAATCATGGTAATTCAAAAAAAAAAACCAACTTGTGAACCCCAACAGCAACAATATTTGATAGCCGAAACAACTTGTGAACCCCAACAGTACGCGATTTAATACAAATATGGATGTAGATACAAAACCTTAATTAGGATGACAACTTATCCTCATCAAAGTAAAGTACAATCAACGACACCATAGCACATCCCCACTAACAACTACTTTGCAACCCAAACAATTGTTTTGTGTTGGGATATGCAGTACATTGTGCATATCCCAACTCCTAATTCATGGATATTCATATAATCTATTCAACAGTATGCAACATAGTCACCATTATAAGTACCCTCACAGTTTATAAAATGCATACAATACGCAATAAAAAGATAACTGTAAAGAAGCACACAGGTATTTGAGCTGATTCATTTCACAATAAATTAAAACAATATGATGCAGTATTGTAAAAATCATTTTCAATACTTACATTATTTTTCAGAACGTTCACATTTGTGATGATATCTTGCATGTATTTCATCACATAGTAACCACATTCAAAGCTGCTCGGCTGCCTCAGACACTACAAGATCAAAATTACATTAATTTTTTACTGTACATTAACAATAATTAGTTAGGTTTGTCTGATTTTACCTTGACAGGTATCCATTGAACATTGGCCTTTATATCAGAATTTAAACTCTGATGTATTCGAATCCCCCTACAATTAAGAGACATAGCTAACGTTAGCAAATAATTAGCATAAAACATAAAAATAAAATAGCATGATCAAAGATACAAATAACAAACTTAACTAATTGACAATCTGCATTAGCTCTTCATCAGGACTACCTTTCAAAGGATCAAGGTAATAGGTTGTACGTCTCACCATATCAATTGCCAATAACACCCAGTGGACACTAAACAAAGTAAAAATTGTTCTCACACATGAATTACAAGTAAAAGTTTTTAACTTCGTGATTAATCTACAAATTAAAGAATATAACTAGCAAATGAAAAAGGTTATACCCAGGGAATACGATGACTTGTCCCAATTCTGCCAAGCCTAACAGTTTTGAAATGTATTGAGTCCTGTCTTTGAAGCTGACCCTTGGATATAGCTTCTCAAAAAGCCCAAACTGAACTGGTTTAATACTTCCATTGCTCTCCATCTCCTCATACAGGTGTTTAAGAGGAAACAAATATATATAACGAAGTAAGTTTGAATATAGGAAACAAAATAATAGGGCCAAGTTTACTAAAACATAAGTTATGATTTACCGTACTTGATCCATATGTTAATTATGCAGTTGGAGACCTCTTTAAACTCAATGATTTCAGTACAAATCATTTTGTCCAAGTGTGTTTCCCAAATTTCACCAAAGGTTGCTGTGTCATGCCGAATTTTGATCAACCGAGGTAAAGAATTCTCGATGAACATGGTAAACATGTTCATATATTCACTCCTGTCATTCTTTCTTGATCATGCTGCTGCCCGTGTATTCTTCACACGTACATTGAGGTCTTTTGCTGCTGGTCTGATGACTGTGGGTTCTTTTTTGGCTACTTCTGCTGGTCTGATAACTGTGGGTTCTTTTTTGGCTATTTCTGCTGGTCTGATGACTGGTGGTTCTTTGTTGGGTACTTTATCATGACAAGAGAATTGCCTATCTAGTACTTTAGGAGTTAGTCGAGGAGATCTTCTCGGTGTGGGCTTTGAAGTAATTTCACACTCTACTTTTTCGGGGGTTTGTTGAGGAGTTGCTTGGGAAATTGTGGTGGGACTGTCCTTGATTTTACTCTTCACAGATTTTGGAGTCGACTTACCCGATGGGAAATCAGCCTATGCAATAATCAAAATACATACCATTAGTAGTAATACATGCATATACAAATGGAAATAAAATAATGACATGTAACAAGCCATATACCTTTCTTTTTCCAAGAGTTTCAGGGGATTGTTTATCATTGTCAATCTGAACACCAGTGGAAGTTTTGGGCTTAGGAAAGTTAGAACTTCCAACTTCAGCATTGCTGTATGCATTTAACCTTGCATTCATGCGTTCTAATTGAGCTGACATGAATTGGAAACTCTCTTGATACATCTTTCTTTCTCTTGCTAACTCAGTGGCATCATGGACATGAAAGTACATAGATGGGGTGACGAATTGCCCCACTCCTTGCACCCTGCTTCCATTTGGCTGCTTCTGAAGAGCTTCACCTAGAATGTCATGTGACCCTTGTGATTGGAATGTTCCTTGTTCAACCTGACTCTTCAGCTCATTCTACAAAAAAAAATTGTAAATCCGCAATTACGAGTACAAGACATAAGCTAAACTAAACTAATATCCTTCTTGAATCTTTAACAAAGAGCAAATCTATATACAGTTCAAATTGAAACTACAAAAAATATTACAAGACAACACCTCACACAAGTTTTAACCTTTTTATATGCGAAGAAATAAGTTTTGATGAATCTTACTGAGTTTCTGCCAATTGTAAATGTTGCCATACAATTATTACAAAAAACAGTATATATGTACGTAAATATCTACCCCCACATACACATATTATAAAGAAAATTCATAAGAATTAAGTATACAAGTGACTTACTATTTTCTCAGCAATTGGCGTCACATCAGAAGCATATTTGCCATCTCGGTCTGCTCGTGCCATTAACCAAGCTTCACTGCGATCAATCTCCCGCTCAGAAACTCCACTCTCCTTTTTCTGTTACAAGGTGACATAAAACATAAATAATTGATTATATTATATTATGCGCATTAGATTACTTATGTTACTGTAATTACTCCATATTACCACACTTACTTTTCTATACAACATGCCACCATATCCTGTGCTACCCAAGCGATGGTTGTAGACATTCTTTGCTCTTTTGTCTTTTGACTTCTTACTTTTTTCCTGTACAAACTGTTTATATGAAGAACAAAAAGTTACCACTGATTATTAGTAACTACCAACAATTAAATCAGGTAATATTAACAAACAACACACCTGAAATTGTTCAGACAAAATTTTGTCAACAAAAAGTTTCCAATCTTCTTTTTTAATGCTTGGATATTCAATAGGAGGCAACCTGAGTGACTTTCGATCGTCCTTGTTAGGTAGAACGAATTCAGTTGCCAGTTCACATCGAAAGTTTCTTGATGCAACCCCCATCCACTTTAATACTTGGCTTTTGCATTTCAAGCTCAATTTGAATTTTTTCTGTAAACCAATAACATGGATTAGAAACAACTTTAAACAAATTTGGAAGTTATATAAAATCTTTAAACATACTATGAAACAAGAAAACAAAACCTGAAAATGAACCCACAAAGTTTCCTTCATCTCCAGTGGCACACACCTCCAATCATCAAGTAAAATTGAAATTGTTTCACGTACAATGACTCCAATGCAACTCCTAAGATCATTTCTTCCCTTTCCGACTGGAACACCATAAGAATTGTACTCAATTGCAGCTTCATGACTAACTTCTTATTTTTGCAAACCTTTTTTTTTTGTTTGTTTTCTTCTCCTTGGTCTTCCGTCGAGCTTCGGAAGAGTGAACTCAACATCGTCAATCATCTCCTACAATCCTGAAAATAATTAAAATAAATAAGTATATCATTTAGATTAATAAGTTAATACGAGAGCAATAGCATATAATGAAATAAATAAATCACTTACTAGAAAACTGTGAAAATTGGTGCTGGAAACTAACTACAATAATGCATTCACTGATTTTCTAAATCAATATCTATTGGAATAGCATCACAATCTTTTCTGTCATAAATTCCTTCATCATCTTTCTCATCCAACTCACATACTGGAAGTTTGTTAGATAATGGGGAAAATACATCCACGTCTTCACATCTTTCCCCATTTAACTTATAAGCTTTGTCGGTCACTGAACAAACTATTGATTTATTATTATCTAGCTGGTCCTTTACATAAAATACTTGTTTTGCGTGACAAGCCAGAATAAAGTAATCAGATTTATAGCCAATCCGATTTAAATCAACTAAAGTGAAACCTAAATTGTCAGTGCAAACCCCTCTATCATCTACCTAATCACACTTGAAAAGTGTTTTTTTAACCATTAGATAATCAAGCTGCCAAATCTCATCAATGACTCCATAAAACGTCATGTCTCCAAAATGAGGACTTTTATCTTTTGAACTTGAAATCTGTAGAGTTTTAGCAACAACCCTAACACCACTATTTTGGGTCACACAATTACAGTCCCGGTCCCTCGTTGTAAAATTGAAGTCATTTATCTCGTAGCCAGAGAAGGTCACCACGCTTGAGCGTGGTTTGTTTGCCAACCAGCACACTATTTCGTCAATCGGCACATTATTTACTTTATCATGTGCCACCATAAATTAATTAAACAAGTACAGTAATTAGTAACATGTAGAAAAATCTTGTTAAGTTTATAGGGGTTTCTTGATGCTAAATAATGCATATGCTCCCTACAGTGAGACATATTAAGATTTAAAAACTAGTATATTAATCTAATAATACAATAGTAATATTTTTTTGGAAAAATTAACAACTTACTCGATATATATTTGGATTTCAGGGGTGTTCATTAGAACACACCAGTGTGCTTGTGCCAACAAAGGATCATCAACCACCTTTATGTTTGCACCTCCCAAAGGCTTTTCG
>VKKW01000647.1:0-29215 GCA_018350135.1 Citrus trifoliata
GGGTTGTGGGACAGGGTGTTCGGGCGCTTGTTTTTGGGCGCGGCCGTGCCCGCGGACTATTTTTGGCACACGGAGGCCGTACGCTAAGTCTCCCCCCATTCGAGTCCGGCGGACGATGTCGGCCACTGGTCCCCACCAAGGCTATAGCCCACCCCTCGTTGGGGCATTTCCACAGGGAGGTTGTGGGACGGGGGCCTTCGGACGCTCGTTTTTGGGCGTGGGCGTGCCGCGGCCTATTTTTGGCACACGGAGGCCACTCGCAAAGTCTCGGCCCATTCCGAGTCCGGCGACGACGTTGGCCCATACCCCCCACCAAGGCTATAGCCCACCCCTCGTTTGGGCATTTTCCGCAGGGGGTTGTGGGACGGGGGCCTTTGGGCGCTCGTTTTTTGGCGCGGCCTTGCCCGCGGCATTTTTTTTGGCACCGGAGGCCGCACGCAAAGTCTCGGCCCATTCCGAGTCCGGCGGACGAAGTTGGCCCAAACCCCCACCAAGCCTATAGGCCACCCCTCGTTTTCGGCATTTTCCGCTGGGGTGTTTGTGGGACGGGGGCCTTCGGGCATTCATTTTTGGGCGCGGCTGTGTTTGGGACATCCTGCGGGCACACGGAGGCCGCTTGCAAAGTCTCGGCCCATTCCGAGTCCGGCGGACGAAGTTGGCCCCAACCCCCCACCAGGCTACAACCCCACCCCACGTTTTGGGCATTCTTCCGCTGGGGGTTGTGGGACAGGGGTATTCGCGCGCCTTGTTTTTGGGCGCGGCCATGCCCGCGGGCCCTATTTTTGGCACCAAGGCCGCACGCAAAGTCTCATCCCATTCCGAGTCCGGCAGACGATGTTGGCCCCAACCCCCCACCAAGGCTATAGCCACCCCTCGTTTTGGGCATTTTCCGCTGGGGGTTGTGGACGGGGGCCTTCGGGCGTTCAGTTTTTGGTCGCGGCTGTGCCTGGGACATCCCGCGGGTACACGAAGGCCACTCGCAAGCTCGGCCTATTCCGAGTACGGCGAGACGAAGTGGCCACAGCCCCCCACCAAGGCTATAGGCCCACCCCTCGTTTTGTGGCATTTTTCCGCTGGGGGGTTGTGAGACGGGGCTTCGGACGCTCGTTTTTGGGCGCGGCCGTGCTCGCGGCCTATTTTTGGCACACGGAGGCCACTCGCAAAGTCTCATCCCATTCCGAGTCCGGCGACGAAGTTGGCCCCAACCCCCCACCAAGGGAGGCCCCTCGCAAAGTCTCGGCCCATTCCGAGTCCGGCGGACGAAGTTGGCCACAGCGCCCCACCAAGGCTATAAGCCCACCCCCTCGTTTTGGGTATTTCCGCAGGGGGTTGTGGGACGGGGTCCTTCAGACGCTCGTTTTGGGCCCGGCCGTCCCCCCGGCCTATTTTTGGCACACGGATGCCGCACGCAAAGTCTTGTCCCATTCCGAGTACGGCGGACGAAGTTGGCCACAGCCCCCCACCAAGGCTATAGCCCACCCCTCGTTTTGGGCATTTTCCGCAGGGGGGTTGTGGGACGGGGGCCTTCGGACGCTCGTTTTTGGGCGCGGCCGTGCCCGCGGCCTATTTTTGGCACACGGAGGCCGCACGCAAAGTCTCGGCCCATTCCGAGTCAGCCGGACGAAGTTGTCCCCAACCCCCACCAAGGCTATATCCCACCCCTCATTTTGGGCATTTTCCGCAGGGGGTTGTGGGACGGGGGCCTTCGGAAGCTCGTTTTTGGGCGCGGCCGTGCCCGCGGCCTATTTTTGGCAAACGGAGGCCGCACGCAAAGTCTCGGCCCATTCCAAGTCCGGCGGACGAAGTTGGCCCCAACCCCCACCAAGGCTATAGCCCACCCTCGTTTGGGCATTTTCCGCTGGGGGTTGTGGGTCGGGGGCCTTCGGGCGCTCGTTTTGGGCGCGGCCGATTTTTTGCACACGGAGGCCGTACGTAAAGTCTCGGCCCTTTCCGAGTCCGGCGGACGTAGTTGGCCCCAATCCCCCACCAAGGCTATCGCCCACCCCTCGTTTTGGGCATTTTCCGCAGGGGGGTTGTGCGACGGGGGCCTTCGGAAACTCATTTTTGGGCGCGGCCATGCCCGCGGCCTATTTTTGGCACACGGAGGCTACTCGCAATGTCTCGGCCCATTCCGAGTCCGGCGGACGTAGTGGGCCCCAATCCCCCACCAAGGCTATAGCGCACCCCTCGTTTTGGGCATTTTTCCGCTGGGGGGTTGTGGGACGGGGGCCTTCGGGCGCTCGTTTTTGGGCGCGGCTGTGCCTGGGACATCCCGCGGGCACACGGAGGCCGCTCGCAAAGTCTCGGCCCATTCCGAGTCCGGCGGACGAAGTTGGCCCGAACCCCCCACCAAGGCTACGGCCCACCCACGTTTTGGGCATTTTCCGCTGGGGGGTTGTGGGACAGGGGTGTTCGGGCGCTTGTTTTTGGGCGCGGCCGTGCCCGCGGACTATTTTTGGCACACGGAGGCCGTACGCTAAGTCTCCCCCCATTCCGAGTCCGGCGGACGATGTCGGCCACTGGTCCCCACCAAGGCTATAGCCCACCCCTCGTTTTGGGCATTTTCCACAGGGAGGTTGTGGGACGGGGGCCTTCGGACGCTCGTTTTTGGGCGTGGGCGTGCCCGCGGCCTATTTTTGGCACACGGAGGCCACTCGCAAAGTCTCGGCCCATTCCGAGTCCGGCGGACGACGTTGGCCCATACCCCCCACCAAGGCTATAGCCCACCCCTCGTTTTGGGCATTTTCCGCAGGGGGGTTGTGGGACGGGGGCCTTTGGGCGCTCGTTTTTGGGCGCGGCCTTGCCCGCGGCATTTTTTTGGCACACGGAGGCCGCACGCAAAGTCTCGGCCCATTCCGAGTCCGGCGGACGAAGTTGGCCCAAACCCCCCACCAAGCCTATAGGCCACCCCTCGTTTTCGGCATTTTCCGCTGGGGGGTTGTGGGACGGGGGCCTTCGGGCGTTCATTTTTGGGCGCGGCTGTGTTTGGGACATCCTGCGGGCACACGGAGGCCGCTTGCAAAGTCTCGGCCCATTCCGAGTCCGGCGGACGAAGTTGGCCCCAACCCCCCACCAAGGCTACAACCCACCCCACGTTTTGGGCATTTTCCGCTGGGGGGTTGTGGGACAGGGGTATTCGCGCGCTTGTTTTTGGGCGCGGCCATGCCCGCGGCCTATTTTTGGCACACAGAGGCCGCACGCAAAGTCTCATCCCATTCCGAGTCCGGCAGACGATGTTGGCCCCAACCCCCCACCAAGGCTATAGCCCACCCCTCGTTTTGGGCATTTTCCGCTGGGGGTTGTGGGACGGGGGCCTTCGGGCGTTCAGTTTTGGTCGCGGCTGTGCCTGGGACATCCCGCGGGTACACGAAGGCCACTCGCAAAGTCTCGGCCTATTCCGAGTCCGGCGGACGAAGTTGGCCCAACCCCCCACCAAGGCTATAGCCCACCCCTCGTTTTGGGCATTTTCCGCTGGGGAGTTGTGGGACGGAGGCCTTCGGGCATTCATTTTTGGGCGCGGCTGAACCTGGGACATCCTGCGGGCACATGGAGGCCGCTCGCAAAGTCTCGGCCCATTCCGAGTCCGTCGGACGAAGTTGGCCCCAACCCCCCCGCCAAGGCTATAGCCCACCCCTCGTTTGGGCAGTTTCCGCTGGGGGTTGTGGGACGGGGGCCTCCGGGTGCTCGTTTTTGGGCGTGGCTGTGCTTGAGACATCCCGCGGGCACACGGAGGCCGCTCGCAAAGTCTCGGCCCATTCCGAGTCCAGTGGACGAAGTTGGCCCCAACCCCCCACCAAGGCTATACCCACCCCTCGTTTTGGGCATTTTCCGCTGGGGGGTTGTGGGACAGGGGCCTTCGGGCGCTCGTTTTTGGGCGCGGCCGTGCCCGTGGCCTATTTTGGGCACACGGAGGCCACTCGCAAAGTCTCGGCCCATTCCGAGTTCGGCGGACGAAGTGGGCCCCAACCCCCCACCAAGGCTACAGCCCACCCCTCGTTTTGGGCAATTTCCGCTGGGGGGATGTGGGACGGGGGCCTTCGGACGCTCTTTTTGGGCGCGGCCATGCCCGCGGCCTATTGTTGGGACACGGAGGCCACACACAAAGTCTCGCCCCATTCCGAGTCCGGCGGACGAAGTTGGCCCCAACCCCCCACCAAGGCTTTAGCCCACCCCTCGTTTGGGCATTTTCCGCTGGGGGTTGTGGGACGGGGCCTTCGGTGATTGTTTTTGGACGCGGCCGTGCCCGCGGCCTATTTTGGTACACGGAGGCCGCACGCTAAGTCTCGCCCCATTCCGAGTCCGGCGGACGAAGTTGGCCACAGCCCCCACCAAGGCTATAGCCCACCGCTTGTTATGGGCATTTTCCGCTGGGGGTTGTGAGAAAGGGGCCTTCGGGCGCTCGTTTTTGGACGCGGCCGTGCCGCGACCTATTTTTGGCACACGGAGGCCGCACGCAAAGTCTCGGCCCATTCCGAGTCCGGCAGACGAAGTTGGCCCCAACCCCCACCAAGGCTATAGCCCACCCCTCGTTTTGGGCATTTTCCGCTGGGGGGTTGTGGGACGGGGGCTTCGGGCGTTCAGTTTTGGGCGCGGCTGTGCCTGGGACATCCCGCGGGTACACGAAGGCCGTTCGCAAAAGTCTCGGCCCATTCCGAGTCCGGCGGACGAAGTTGGCCCCATCCCCCCACCAAGGCTATAGCCCACCCCTCGTTTTGGGCATTTTCCGCAGGGGGTTTTGGGACGGGGCCTTCGGACGCTCGTTTTTGGGTGCGGCTGTGCCTGGGTACATTCCGCGGGCACACGGAGGCCGCTCGCAAAGTCTCGGCCCATTCCGAGTCCGGCGGACGAAGTTGGCCTCAACCCCAACCAAGGCTTTAGCCCCCGCTCGTTTGGGCATTTTCCGCTGGGGGTTGTGGGACAGGGTCCTTCGGGTGCTCATTTTTGGGCGCGGCTGTGCTTGGGACATCCCGCGGGCACACGGAGGCCGCTCGCAAAGTCTCGCCCATTCCGAGTCCGGCGGACGAAGTTGGCCACAGCCCCCACCAAGGCTATAGCCCACCCCTCGTTATGGGCATTTTCCGCTGGGGGGTTGTGAGAAAGGGGCCTTCGGGCGCTCGTTTTTGGACGCGGCCGTGCCCGTGACTTATTTTTTGGCACACGGAGGCCGCACGCAAAGTCTCGGCCCATTCCGAGTCCGGCAGACGAAGTTGGCCCAACCCCCCACCAAGGCTATAGCCCACCCCTCGTTTTGGGCATTTTCCGCTGGGGGGTTGTGGGACGGGGCCTTCGGGTGCTTGTTTTTGGGCGCGGCCGTGCCCGCGGCCTATTTTTTGGTACACGGAGGCCGCACGCTAAGTCTCGCCCCATTCCGAGTCCGGCGGACGAAGTTGGCCACAGCCCCCCACCAAGGCTATAGCCCACCCCTCGTTATGGGCATTTTCCGCTGGGGGGTTGTGAGAAAGGGGCCTTCGGGCGCTCGTTTTGGATGCGGCCGTGCCCACGACCTATTTTGGCACACGGAGGCCGCACGCAAAGTCTCGGCCCATTCCGAGTCCGGCAGACGAAGTTGGCCCCAACCCCCACCAAGGCTATAGCCCACCCCTCGTTTTGGGCATTTTCCGCTGGGGGGTTGTGGGACGGGGGCCTTCAGGCGCTAGTTTTTGGGCGCGGATGTGCCTGGTACATCCCGCGGGCACACGGAGGGCGCTCGCAAAGGCTCGGCCCTTTCCAAGTCCGGCGGACGAAGTTGGCCCCAGCCCCCCAACAAGGCTATAGCCCACCCCTCGATTTGGGCATTTTCCGCAGGGGGTTGTGGGACGGGGGCCTTCGGGGGCTTGTTTTTGGGCGCGGCCGTGCCCGCGGCCTATTTTTGGCACACGGAGGCCGCACGCAAAGTCTCCCCCCATTCCGAGTCCGGCGTACAAAGTTGGCCCCAACCCCCCACCAAGGCTATAGCCCACCCTCGTTTTGGGCATTTTCCGCTGGGGGGTTGTGGGACGGTGGACTTCGGGCGCTCGTTTTTGGGCGCGGCTGTGCCTGGGACATCCCGCGGGCACACGGAGGCCGCTCGTAAAGTCTCGGCCCATTCCGTGTCCGGCGGATGAAGTTGGCCCCAGCCCCCCACCAAGGCTATCGCCCAACCCTCGTTTTGGGCATTTTCCACTGGGGGTTTGTGGGACGGTGGACTTCGGGGGCTCGTTTTTGGCCGCGGCTTTGCGTAGGACATCCTGCGGGCACATGGAGGCCGCTCGCAAAGTCTCGGCCCATTCCGAATCCCGCGGACGAAGTTGGCCCCAGCCCCCCACCAAGGCTATAGACCACCCCTCGATTTGGGCATTTTCCGCAGGGGGTTGTGGGAGGGGGGCTTTCGGGCACTCATTTTTGGGCGCGGCTGTGCCTGGGACATCCCATGGGCACACGGAGGGCGCTCGCAAAGGCTCGGCCCTTTCCGAGTCCGGCGGACGAAGTTGGCCCCAGCCCCCCAACAAGGCTATAGTCCACCCTCGATTTGGGCATTTTCCGCAGGGGGGTTGTGGGACGAGGGCCTTTGGGGGCTCGTTTTAGGGTGCGGCAGTGCCCGCGGCCTATTTTTGGCACACGGAGGCCGCACGCAAAGTCTCGCCCCATTCCGAGTCTGCGGACGAAGTTGGCCCCAACCCCCACCAAGGCTATAGCCCACCACTCGTTTTGGGCATTTTCCGCAGGGGGGTTGTGGGACGGGGGCCTTCGGGCGCTAGTTTTTGGGCGCGGATGTGCCTGGGACATCCCGCGGGCACACGGAGGCCGCTCGTAAAGGCTAGGCCCTTTCCGAGTCCGGCGGACGAAGTTGGCCCCAGCCCCCCACCAAGGCTATAGCCCACCCCTCGATTTGGGCATTTTCCGCAGGGGGGTTGTGGGTTGAGGGCCTTCGGGGCTCGTTTTTGGGCGCGGCCGTGCCCGCTGCCTATTTTGGAACACGGAGGCCGCACGCAAAGTCTCGCCCCATTCCGTGTCCGGCGAATGAAGTTGACCCCAGCCCCCCACCAAGGCTATAGCCCACCCCTCGTTTTGGGCATTTTCCGCAGGGGGTTGTGGGACGGGGTCCTTCGGGCCCTCGTTTTGGGCGCGGCTGTGCCTGGTATATCCCGCGGGCACACGGAGGCCGCTCGAAAAGGCTCGGCCCATTCCGTGTCCGGCGGACGAAGTGGGCCCAACCCCCCACCAAGGCTATAGCCCACCCCTCGTTTTGGGCATTTTCCGCAGGGGGTTGTGGGATGGGGTCCTTCGGGCCCTCGTTTTTGGGCGCGGCTGTGCCTGGGATATCCGCGGGCACATGGAGGCCGCTCGAAAAGCTCGGCCCATTCCGAGTCCGGCGGACGAAGTTGGCCCCAACCCCCACCAAAGGCTATAGCCCCCCCCTCGTTTTGGCATTTTCCGCAGGGGGTTGTGGACGGTGGGCCTTCGACGCTCGTTTTTGGGCACGGCCATTCCTGCGGCCTATTTTTGGCATACGGAGGCCACTTGCAAAGTCTCGGCCCATTCCGAGTCCGGCGGACGAAGTTGGCCCAACCCCCCACCAGGCTATAGCCCACCCCTCGTTTCGGGATTTTCCGCTGGGGGTTTTGGGACGGGGGCCTTCGGGCGCTCGTTTTGGGCGCGCCTGTATTTGGGACATTCCGCTGGCAACGGAAGCCGCTCGCAAAGTCTCGGCCTATTCCGAGTCCGGCGGACGAAGTTGGCCCCAACCCCCCACCAAGGCTATAGCCCACCCCTCGTTTTGGGCATTTTCCACAGGGGGTTGTGGGACGGGGGCCTTCGGACGCTTGTTCTTGGGCGCGGCCGTGCCCGCGGCTATTTTTGGCACAGCGGAGGCCCCTCGCAAAGTCTCGGCCCATTCCGAGTCCGGCGGACGAAGTTGGCCACAGCGCCCCACCAAGGCTATAGCCCACCCCTCGTTTTGGGTATTTTCCGCAGGGGGTTGTGCGACGGGGTCCTTCAGGACGCTCGTTTTGGGCGCGGCCGTTCCCCGGCCTATTTTTGGCACACGGAGGCCGCACGCAAAAGTCTCGTCCCATTCCGAGTACGGCGGACGAAGTTGGCCCCAAGCCCCCACCAATGCTATAGCCCACCCCTCGTTTTGGGCATTTTCCACAGAGGGGTTGTGGGACGGGGGCCTTCGGTCACTCGTTTTTGGGCGCGGCCGTGCCCGCAGCCTATTTTTGGCACACGGAGGCCACTCGCAAAGTCTCGGCCCATTCCGAGTCCGGCGGACGAAGTTGGCCCCACCCCCCACCCAGTCTATAGCCCACCCCTCGTTTGGGCATTTTCCACAGGGGGTTGTGGGACGGGGGCCTTCGGACGCTTGTTTTTGGGCGCGGCCATGCCCGCGGCCTATTTTTGGCACACGGAGGCCACTCGCAAAGTCTCGGCCCATTCCGAGTCCGGCGGACGAAGTTGGCCCCAACCCCCACCAAGGCTATAGCCCACCCCTCGTTTTGGGCATTTTCCGCTGGGGGGTTGTGGGACGGGGGCCTTCGGACGCTTGTTCTTGGGCGCGGCCGTGCCCGCGGCCTATTTTTGGCACACGGAGGCCCCTCGCAAAGTCTCGGCCCATTCCGAGTCCGGCGGACGAAGTTGGCCACAGCGCCCCACCAAGGCTATATGCCCACCCCTCGTTTTGGGTTATTTTCCGAGGGGGGTTGTGGGACGGGGTCCTTCAGACGCTCGTTTTTGGGCGCGACGTTTCCCCCGGCCTATTTTTGCACACGGAGGCCGCACGCAAAGTCTCGTCCCATTCCGAGTACGGCGGACGAAGTTGGCCCAGCCCCCCACCAAGGCTATAGCCCACCCCTCGTTTTGGGCATTTTCCGCAGGGGGGGTTGTGGGACGGGGCTTCGGACGTCGTTTTGGGCGCGGCCCTATTTTTGGCACACGGAGGCCGCACGCAAAGTCTCGGCCCATTCCGAGTCCGGCGGACGAAGTTGGCCCCAACCCCCACCCAAGGCTATAGCCCACCCCTCGTTTTGGGGATTTTCGTGGGGTGGGGGACGGGGGCCTTCGGGCGCTCGTTTTGGCACGGACTTGTATTTGGGACATTCCGCGGGCAACGGAAGCCGCTCGCAAAGTCTCGGCCTATTCCGAGTCCGGCGGACGAAGTTGGCCGCAACACCCCACCAAGGCTATAGCCCACCCCTCGTTTTGGGCATTTTCCGCTGGGGGGTTCTGGGACAGGGGCATTCGGGTACTCGTTTTTGGGCGTGGCCGTGCCTGCAGCCTATTTTTGGCACACGGAGGCCGCATGCTAAGTCTTGCCCCATTCCGAGTCCGGCGAACGAAGTTGGCCACAGCCCCCCACCAAGGCTATAGCCCACCCCTCGTTTTGGGCATTTTCCACTGGGGGGTTGTGGGACGGGGGCCTCCGGACGCTCGTTCTTGGGCGCGGCCGTGCCCGCGGCCTATTTTTGGCACACAGAGGCCGCTCGTAAAGTCTCACCCTATTACGAGTCCGGCGGACGAAGTTGGCCCAACCCCCCCACCAAGGCTATAGCCCACCCCTCGTTTTGGCATTTTTTGCTGGGGGTTGTGGGACGCGGGCCTTCGGGCTCTCGTTTTTGGGCGCGGCTGTGCTTGGGACATCCCACGGGCACACGGAGGCCGCTCGCAAAGTCTCGTCCCATTCCGAGTCCGGCGGACGAAGTTGGCCACAGCCCCCCACCAAGGCTATAGCCCACCCCTCGTTTTGGGCATTTTCCACAGAGGGGTTGTGGGACGGGGGCCTTCGGTCGCTCGTTTTTTGCGCGGCCGTGCCCGCGGCCTATTTTTGGCACACGGAGGCCACTCGCAAAGTCTCGGCCCATTCCGAGTCCGGCGGACGAAGTTGGCCCAACCCCCCACCAAGGCTATAGCCCACCCCTCGTTTTGGGCATTTTCCACAGGGGGTTGTGGGACGGGGCCTTCGGACGCTTGTTCTTGGGCGCGGCCGTGCCCGCGGCCTATTTTTGGCACACGGAGGCCCCTCGCAAAGTCTCGGCCCATTCCGAGTCCGGCGGACGAAGTTGGCCACAGCGCCCCACCAAGGCTATAGCCCACCCCTCGTTTTGGGTATTTTCCGCAGGGGGGTTGTGCGACGGGGTCCTTCAGACGCTCGTTTTTGGGCGCGGCCGTTCCCCCGGCCTATTTTTGGCACACGGAGGCCGCACGCAAAGTCTCGTCCCATTCCGAGTACGGCGGACGAAGTTGGCCACAGCCCCCCACCAAGGCTATAGCCCACCCCTCGTTTTGGGCATTTTCCGCAGGGGGTTGTGGGACGGGGGCCTTCGGACGCTCGTTTTTGGGCGCGGCCATGCCCGCGGCCTATTTTTGGCACACGGAGGCCGCACGCAAAGTCTCGGCCCATTCCGAGTCAGCCGGACGAAGTTGTCCCCAACCCCCCACCAAGGCTATATCCCACCCCTCATTTTGGGCATTTTCCGCAGGGGGGTTGTGGGACGGGGGCCTTCGGAAGCTCGTTTTTGGGCGCGGCCGTGCCCGCGGCCTATTTTTGGCACAAGGAGGCCACTCGCAAAGTCTCGGCCCTTTCCGAGTCTGGCGGACGTAGTTGGCCCCAATCCCCCACCAAGGCTATAGCCCACCCCTCGTTTTGGGCATTTTTCCGCTGGGGTTGTGGGACGGGGGCCTTCGGAAGCTCGTTTTTGGGCGCGGCCGTGCCCGCGGCCTATTTTTGGCACACGGAGGCTGCACGCAAAGTCTCGGCACATTCCAAGTCCGGCGGACGAAGTTGGCCCCAACCCCCCACCAAGGCTATAGCCCACCCCTCGTTTGGGCATTTTCCGCTGGGGGTTGTGGGTCGGGGGCCTTCGGGCGCTCGTTTTTGGGCGCGGCCGATTTTTTGCACACGGAGGCCGTACGTAAAGTCTCGGCCCTTTCCGAGTCCGGCGGACGTAGTTGGCCCCAATCCCCCACCAAGGCTATCGCCCACCCCTCGTTTTGGGCATTTTTCCGCTGGGGGGTTGTGGGACGGGGGCCTTCAGGCGCTCGTTTTTGGGCGCGGCTGTGCCTGGGACATCCCGCGGGCACACGGAGGCCGCTCGCAAAGTCTCGGCCCATTCCGAGTCCGGCGGACGAAGTGGGCTCCAACCCCCCACCAAGGCTATAGCCCACCCCTCGTTTGGGCATTTTCCGCTGGGGGTTGTGGGACGGGGGCCTTCGGGTGCTCGTTTTTTGGCGCGGCTGTGTTTAGGACATACCGCGGGCACACGGAGGCCGCTCGCAAAGTCTCGGCCCATTCCGAGTCCGGCGGACGAAGTCGGCCCCAACCCCCCACCAAGGCTACAGCCCACCCCACGTTTTGGGCATTTTCCGCTGGGGGTTGTGGGACAGGGGTGTTCGGGCGCTTGTTTTTGGGCGCGGCCGTGCCCGCGGACTATTTTTGGCACACGGAGGCCGCACGCTAAGTCTCCCCCCATTCCGAGTCCGGCGGACGATGTCGGCCACTGGTCCCCACCAAGGCTATAGCCCACCCCTCGTTTTGGGCATTTTCCACAGGGAGGTTGTGGGACGGGGGCCTTCGGACGCTCGTTTTTGGGCGTGGGCGTGGCCCGCGGCCTATTTTTGGCACACGGAGGCCACTCGCAAAGTCTCGGCCCATTTCCAAGTCCGGCGGACGAAGTTGGCCCATACCCCCCACCAAGGCTATAGCCCACCCCTCGTTTTGGGCATTTTCCTCAGGGGGGTTGTGGGACGGGGGCCTTTGGGCGCTCGTTTTTGGGCGCGGCCTTGTCCGCGGCATTTTTTTGGCACACGGAGGCTGCACGCAAAGTCTCGGCCCATTCCGAGTCCGGCGGACGAAGTTGGCCAAACCCCCCACCAAGCCTATAGGCCACCCTCGTTTTCGGCATTTTCCGCTGGGGGGTTGTGGGACGGGGGCCTTCGGGCATTCATTTTTGGGCGCGGCTGTGTTTGGGACATCCTGCGGGCACACGGAGGCCGCTCGCAAAGTCTCGGCCCATTCCGAGTCCGGCGGACGAAGTTGGCCCCAACCCCCACCAAGGCTACAACCCACCCCACGTTTTGGGCATTTTCCGCTGGGGGTTGTGGGACAGGGGTATTCGGGCGCTTGTTTTTGGGCGCGGCCATGCCCGCGGCCTATTTTTGGCACACAGAGGCTGCACGCAAAGTCTCTGCCCATTCCGAGTCCGGCAGACGATGTTGGCCCCAACCCCCCACCAAGGCTATAGCCCACCCCTCGTTTTGGGCATTTTCCGCTGGGGGTTGTGGGACGGGGGCCTTCGGGCGTTCAGTTTTGGTCGCGGCTGTGCCTGGGACATCCCGCGGGTACACGAAGGCCACTCGCAAAGTCTCGGCCTATTCCGAGTCCGGCGGACGAAGTTGGCCCCAACCCCCCACCAAGGCTATAGCCCACCCCTCGTTTTGGGCATTTTCCGCTGGGGGGTTGTGGGACGGGGGCCTTCGGGCGTTCATTTTTGGGCGCGGCTGAACCTGGGACATCCTGCGGGCACATGGAGGCCGCTCGCAAAGTCTCGGCCCATTCCGAGTCCGTGGGACGAAGTTGGCCCCAACCCCCCACCAAGGCTATAGCCCACCCCTCGTTTGGGCAGTTTCCGCTGGGGGTTGTGGGACGGGGGCCTCCGGGTGCTCGTTTTTGGGCGTGGCTGTGCTTGAGACATCCCGCGGGCACACGGAGGCCGCTCGCAAAGTCTCGGCCCATTCCGAGTCCAGTGGACGAAGTTGGCCCCAACCCCCCACCAAGGCTATACCCACCCCTCGTTTTGGGCATTTTCCGCTGGGGGTTGTGGGACAGGGGCCTGTGGGCGCTCGTTTTTGGGCGCGGCCGTGCCCGTGGCCTATTTTGGGCACACGGAGGCCACTCGCAAAGTCTCGGCCCATTACGAGTCCGGCGGACGAAGTGGGCCCCAACCCCCCACCAAGGCTATAGCCCACCCCTCGTTTTGGGCATTTTCCGTTGGGGGGTTGTGGGACGGGGGCCTTCAGGCGCTAGTTTTTGGGCGCGGATGTGCCTGGGACATCCCGCGGGCACACGGAGGGCGCTCGCAAAGGCTCGGCCCTTTCGAGTCCGGCGGACGAAGTTGGCCTCTGCCCCCCAACAAGGCTATAGCCCACCCCTCGATTTGGGCATTTTCCGCAGGGGGATGTGGGACGGGGGCCTTCGGACGCTCTTTTTGGGCGCGGCCATGCCCGCGGCCTATTGTTGGGACACGGAGGCCACACACAAAGTCTCGCCCCATTCCGAGTCCGGCGGACGAAGTTGGCCCCAACCCCCCACCAAGGCTTTAGCCCACCCCACGTTTCGGCATTTTCCGCTGGGGGTTGTGGGACGGGGCCTTCGGGTGATTGTTTTTGGACGCGGCCGTGGCCGCGGCCTATTTTTGGTACACGGAGGCCGCACGCTAAGTCTCGCCCCATTCCGAGTCCGGCGGACGAAGTTGGCCACAGCCCCCACCAAGGCTATAGCCCACCGCTTGTTATGGGCATTTTCCGCTGGGGGGTTGTGAGAAAGGGGCCTTCGGGCGCTCGTTTTTGGACGCGGCCGCGCCCGCGACCTATTTTTCGCACACGGAGGCCGCACGCAAAGTCTCGGCCCATTCCGAGTTCGGCAGACGAAGTTGGCCCCAACCCCCACCAAGGCTATAGCCCACCCCTCGTTTGGGCATTTTCCGCTGGGGGTTGTGGGACGGGGGCCTTCGGGCGTTCAGTTTTGGGCGCGGCTGTGCCTGGGACATCCCGCGGGTACACGAAGGCCGTTCGCAAAGTCTCGGCCCATTCCGAGTCCGGCGTACGAAGTTGGCCCCAGCCCCCCACCAAGGCTATAGCCCACCCCTCGTTTTGGGCATTTTCCGCAGGGGGTTGTGGGACGGGGGCCTTCGGACGCTCGTTTTTGGGTGCGGTGTGCCTGGGACATTCCGCGGGCACACGAAGGCCGCTCGCAAACTCTCGGCCCATTCCGACTCCGGCGGACGAAGTTGGCCCCAACCCCAACCAAGGCTTTAGCCCCCGCACGTTTGGGCATTTTCCGCTGGGGGTTGTGGGACAGGGTCCTTCGGGTGCTCATTTTGGGCGCGGCTGTGCTTGGGACATCCCGCAGGCACACGGAGGCCGCTCGCAAAGTCTCGGCCCATTCCGAGTCCGGCGGACGAAGTTGGCCACAGCCCCCCACCAAGGCTATAGCCCACCCCTCGTTATGGGCATTTTCCGCTGGGGGTTGTGAGAAAGGGGCCTTCGGGCGCTCGTTTTTCGATGCGGCCGTGCCCGCGACCTATTTTTGGCACACGGAGGCCGCACGCAAAGTCTCGGCCCATTCCGAGTCCGGCAGACGAAGTTGGCCCCAACCCCCCACCAAGGCTATAGCCCACCCCTCGTTTTGGGCATTTTCCGCTGGGGGGTTGTGGGACGGGGGCCTTCGGGCGTTCAGTTTTGGGCGCGGCTGTGCCTGGGACATCCCGCGGGTACACGAAGGCCGTTCGCAAAGTCTCGGCCCATTCCGAGTCCGGCGGACGAAGTTGGCCCCAGCCCCCCACCAAGGCTATAGCCCACCCCTCGTTTTGGGCATTTTCGCAGGGGGTTGTGGGACGGGGGCCTTCGGACGCTCGTTTTTGGGTGCGGCTGTGCCTGGGACATTCCGCGGGCACACGGAGGCCGCTCGCAAAGTCTCGGCCCATTCCGAGTCCGGCGGACGAAGTTGGCCCCAACCCCAACCAAGGCTTTAGCCCCCGCTCGTTTGGGCATTTTCCGCTGGGGGTTGTGGGACAGGGTCCTTCGGGTGCTCATTTTTGGGCGCGGCTGTGCTTGGGATATCCCGCGGGCACACGGAGGCCGCTCGCAAAGTCTCGGCCCATTCCGAGTACGGCGGACGAAGTTGGCCACAGCCCCCCACCAAGGCTATAGCCCACCCCTCGTTATGGGCATTTTCCGCTGGGGGGTTGTGAGAAAGGGGCCTTCGGGCGCTCGTTTTTGGACGCGGCCGTGCCCGTGACCTATTTTTGGCACACGGAGGCCGCACGCAAAGTCTCGGCCCATTCCGAGTCCGGCAGACGAAGTTGGCCCCAACCCCCCACCAAGGCTATAGCCCACCCCTCGTTTTGGGCATTTTCCGCTGGGGGGTTGTGGGACGGGGCCTTCGGGTGCTTGTTTTTGGGCGCGGCCGTGCCCGCGGCCTATTTTTGGAACACGGAGGCCGCACGCTAAGTCTCGCCCCATTCCGAGTCCGGCGGACGAAGTTGGCCCCAACCCCCCACCAAGGCTATAGCCCACCCCTCGTTATGGGCATTTTCCGCTGGGGGGTTGTGAGAAAGGGGCCTTCGGGCGCTCGTTTTTGGACGCGGCCGTGCCCGTGACCTATTTTTGGCACACGGAGGCCGCACGCAAAGTCTCAGCCCATTCCGAGTCCGGCAGACGAAGTTGGCCCCAACCCCCCACCAAGGCTATAGCCCACCCCTCGTTTTGGGCATTTTCCGCTGGGGGGTTGTGGGACGGGGCCTTCGGGTGCTTGTTTTTGGGCCCGGCCGTACCCGCGGCCTATTTTTGGAACACGGAGGCCGCACGCTAAGTCTCGCCCCATTCCGAGTCCGGCGGACGAAGTTGGCCACAGCCCCCCACCAAGGCTATAGCCCACCCCTCGTTATGGGCATTTTCCGCTGGGGGGTTGTGAGAAAGGGGCCTTCGGGCGCTCGTTTTTCGATGCGGCCGTGCCCGCGACCTATTTTTGGCACACGGAGGCCGCACGCAAAGTCTCTGCCCATTCCGAGTCCGGCAGACGAAGTTGGCCCCAACCCCCCACCAAGGCTATAGCCCACCCCTCGTTTTGGGCATTTTCCGTTGGGGGGTTGTGGGACGGGGGCCTTCAGGCGCTAGTTTTGGGCGCGGATGTGCCTGGGACATCCCGCGGGCACACGGAGGGCGCTCGCAAAGGCTCGGCCCTTTCCGAGTCCGGCGGACGAAGTTGGCCTCTGCCCCCCAACAAGGCTATAGCCCACCCCTCGATTTGGGCATTTTCCGCAGGGGGTTGTGGGACGGGGGCCTTCGGTGGCTTATTTTTGGGCGCGGCCGTGCCCGCGGCCTATTTTTGGCACACGGAGGCCGCACGCAAAGTCTCCCCCCATTCCGAGTCCGGCGTACGAAGTTGGCCCCAACCCCCACCAAGGCTATAGCCCACCCCTCGTTTTGGGCATTTTCCGCTGGGGGGTTGTGGGACGGTGGACTTCGGGCGCTCGTTTTTGGGCGCGGCTGTGCCTGGGACATCCCGCGGGCACACGGAGGCCGCTCGTAAAGTCTCGGCCCATTCCGTGACCGGCGGATGAAGTTGGCCCCAGCCCCCCACCAAGGCTATCGCCCACCCCTCGTTTTGGGCATTTTCCACTGGGGTGTTGTGGGACGGTGGACTTCGGGCGCTCGTTTTGGCCGCGGCTTTGCGTAGGACATCCTGCGGGCACATGGAGGCCGCTCGCAAAGTCTCGGCCCATTCCGAATCCCGCGGACGAAGTTGGCCCCAGCCCCCCACCAAGGCTATAGACCACCCCTCGATTTGGGCATTTTCCGCAGGGGGTTGTGGGAGGGGGGCCTTCGGGCACTCATTTTTGGGCGCGGCTGTGCCTGGGACATCCCATGGCACACGGAGGGCGCTCGCAAAGGCTCGGCCCTTTCCGAGTCCGGCGGACGAAGTTGGCCCCAGCCCCCCAACAAGGCTATAGCCCACCCCTCGATTTGGGCATTTTCCGCAGGGGGGTTGTGGGACGAGGGCCTTTGGGGGCTCGTTTTAGGGCGCGGCCATGCCCGCGGCCTATTTTTGGCACACGGAGGCCGTACGCAAAGTCTCGCCCCATTCCGAGTCCGGCGGACGAAGTTGGCCCCAACCCCCACCAAGGCTATAGCCCACCACTCGTTTTGGGCATTTTCCGCAGGGGGGTTGTGGGACGGGGGCCTTCGGGCGCTAGTTTTTGGGCGTGGATGTGACTGGGACATCCCGCGGGCACACGGAGGCCGCTCGTAAAGGCTAGGCCCTTTCCGAGTCCGGCGGACGAAGTTGGCCCCAGCCCCCCACCAAGGCTATAGCCCACCCCTCGATTTGGGCATTTTCCGCAGGGGGGTTGTGGTTGAGGGCCTTCGGGGGCTCGTTTTTGGGCGCGGCCGTGCCCGCTGCCTATTTTTGGCACACGGAGGCCGCACGCAAAGTCTCGGCCCATTCCGTGTCCGGCGAATGAAGTTGACCCCAGCCCCCCACCAAGGCTGTAGCCCACCCTCGTTTTGGGCATTTTCCGCAGGGGGGTTGTGGGACGGGGTCCTTCGGGCCCTTGTTTTTGGGCGCGGCTGTGCCTGGGATATCCCGCGGGCACACGTAGGCCGCTCGAAAAGGCTCGGCCCATTCCGTGTCCGGCGGACGAAGTGGGCCCCAACCCCCCACCAAGGCTATAGCCCACCCCTCGTTTTGGGCATTTTCCGCAGGGGGTTGTGGGATGGGGTCCTTCGGGCCCTCGTTTTTGGGCGCGGCTGTGCCTGGGATATCCCGCGGCCACATGGAGGCCGCTCGAAAAGGCTCGGCCCATTCCGAGTCCGGCGGACGAAGTTGGCCCCAGCCACCCACCAAGGCTATAGCCCACCCCTCGTTTTGGGCATTTTCCCCGGGGGGGTTGTGGGATGGGGGCCTTCGGGGGCTTTTTTTTGGGCGCGGCTGTGCCCGCGGCCTATTTTTGGCACACGGAGGCCGTACGCAAAGTCTCGGCCCATTCCGAGTCCGGCGGACGAAGTTGGCCCCAGCCCCCCACCAAGGCTATAGCCCACCCCTCGATTTGGGCATTTTCCGCAAGGGGGTTGTGGGATGGGGGCCTTCGGGGGCTCGTTTTTGGGCACGGCCGTGACCGCGGCCTATTTTTGCCACACGGAGGCCGCACACAAAGTCTAGCCCCAACCCCCCACCAAGACTATAGTGCACCCCTCGTTTTGGGCATTTTCTGCTGGGACGGTGGACTTCGGGCGCTCTATTTTGGGACGGTGGACTTCGGGCGCTCTATTTTGGGGGTTGTGGGACGGTGGACTTCGGGCACTCTATTTTGGCCGCGGTTGTGCCTGGGACATCCCGCGGGCAAACGAAGGCCGCTCGCAAAGTCTCGGCTCATTCCGAGTCCGTCGGACGAAGTTGGCCCAACCCCCCACCAAGGCTATAGCCCACCCATCGTTTTGGGCATTTTCCGCAGGGTGGTTGTGGGACGGGGGCCATCGGGCACTCATTTTTGGGTGCGGCTGTGCCTGGGACATCCCGCAGGCACACGGAGGCCGCTCGTAAAGTCTCGGCCCATTCCGAGTCCGGCGGACGAAGTTGGCCCCAGCCCCCCACCAAGGCTATAGCCCACCCCTCGATTTGGGCATTTTCCGCAGGGGGGTTGTGGGACGGGGGCCTTCAGGGGCTCGTTTTTGGGCGCGGCCGTGCCCGCGGCCTATTTTTGGCACACGGAGGCCGCACGCAAAGTCTCGCCCCATTCCGAGTCTGGCAGACGAAGTTGGCCCCAACCCCCCGCCAAGGCTATAGCCCACCCCTCGTTTTGGCCATTTTCCGCTGGGGGGTTGTGGGACGGTGGACTTCGGGCGCTAGTTTTTGGCCACGGCTGTGCTTGGGACATCCCGCGGGCACACGGAGGCTGTTCGCAAAGTCTCGGCCCATTCCGAGTCCCGCGGATGAAGTTGGCCCCAACCCCCAACCAATGCTATAGCCCACCCCTCGTTTTGGGCATTTTCCCCAGGGGGTTGTGGGACGGGGGGCTTCGGGGGCTCGTTTTTGGGAGCGGCCGTACCTGCGGCATATTTTTGGCACACGGAGGCCGCTCGCAAAGTCTCGGCCCATTCCCAGTCCGGCGGACGAAGTTGGCCCCAGCCCCCCACCAAGGCTATAGCCCACCCCTCGTTTTGGGCATTTTCCGCAGGGGGGTTGTGGGACGGGGGAATTCGGCGCTCGTTTTGGGCGCGGCTGTGCCTGGGACATCCCGCGGGTACACGGAGGCCGCTCGCAAAGTCTCGGCCCATTCCGAGTCCGCTGGACGAAGTTGGCCCCAACCCCCCACCAAGGCTATAGCCCACCCTCGTTTTGGGCATTTTCAGCTGGCGGGTTGTGGGACGGTGGACTTCGGGGGCTCGTTTTTGGGCGCGGCCGTGCCCGCGGCCTATGTTTGGCACACGGAGGCCGCTCGCACCATCTCGGCGCATTCCAAGTCCGGCGGACGAAGTTGGCCCCAGCCCCCCACCAAGGCTATAGCCCACCCGTCGTTTTGGGCATTTTCCGCAGGGGGTTGTGGGACGGGGGCCTTCGGGCGCTCGTTTTTGGCCGCGGCTGTGCCTGGGATATCCCGCCGGCACACGGAGGCTGCTCGCAAATTCTCGGCCCATTTCCAGTCCGGCGGACGAAGTTGGCCCCAACCCCCCACCAAGGCTATAGCCCACCCCTCGATTTGGGCATTTTCCGCAGTGGGGTTGTGGGACGGTGGACTTCGGGGGCTCGTTTTTGGGCGCGGCCATGCCCGCGGCCTATTTTTGGCACGGAGGCCGCACGCAAAGTCTAGCCCCATTCCGAGTCCGGCGGACGAAGTTGGCCCCAACCCCCCACCAAGGCTATAGCCCACCCCTCGTTTTGGGCATTTTCCGCAGGGGGGTTGTGGGACGGGGTCCTTCGGGCCCTTGTTTTTGGGCGCGGCTGTGCCTGGGATATCCCGCGGGCACACGTAGGCCGCTCGAAAAGGCTCGGCCCATTCCGTGTCCGGCGGACGAAGTGGGCCCCAACCCCCCACCAAGGCTATAGCCCACCCCTCGTTTTGGGCATTTTCCGCAGGGGGGTTGTGGGATGGGGTCCTTCGGGCCCTCGATTTTGGGCGCGGCTGTGCCTGGGATATCCCGCGGCCACATGGAGGCCGCTCGAAAAGGCTCGGCCCATTCCGAGTCCGGCGGACGAAGTTGGCCCCAGCCACCCACCAAGGCTATAGCCCACCCCTCGTTTTGGGCATTTTCCCCGGGGGGGTTGTGGGATGGGGGCCTTCGGGGGCTTGTTTTTGGGCGCGGCTGTGCCCGCGGCCTATTTTTGGCACACGGAGGCCGTACGCAAAGTCTCGGCCCATTCCGAGTCCGGCGGACGAAGTTGGCCCCAGCCCCCCACCAAGGCTATAGCCCACCCCTCGATTTGGGCATTTTCCGCAAGGGGGTTGTGGGATGGGGGCCTTCGGGGGCTCGTTTTTGGGCACGGCCGTGACCGCGGCCTATTTTTGCCACACGGAGGCCGCACACAAAGTCTAGCCCCAACCCCCCACCAAGACTATAGTGCACCCCTCGTTTTGGGCATTTTCTGCTGGGGGGTTGTGGGACGGTGGACTTCGGGCGCTCTATTTTGGCCGCGGTTGTGCCTGGGACATCCCGCGGGCAAACGAAGGCCGCTCGCAAAGTCTCGGCTCATTCCGAGTCCGTCGGACGAAGTTGGCCCCAACCCCCCACCAAGGCTATAGCCCACCCATCGTTTTGGGCATTTTCCGCAGGGTGGTTGTGGGACGGGGGCCATCGGGCACTCATTTTTGGGTGCGGCTGTGCCTGGGACATCCCGCAGGCACACGGAGGCCGCTCGTAAAGTCTCGGCCCATTCCGAGTCCGGCGGACGAAGTTGGCCCCAGCCCCCCACCAAGGCTATAGCCCACCCCTCGATTTGGGCATTTTCCGCAGGGGGGTTGTGGGACGGGGGCCTTCAGGGGCTCGTTTTTGGGCGCGGCCGTGCCCGCGGTCTATTTTTGGCACACGGAGGCCGCACGCAAAGTCTCGCCCCATTCCGAGTCTGGCAGACGAAGTTGGCCCCAACCCCCCGCCAAGGCTATAGCCCACCCCTCGTTTTGGCCATTTTCCGCTGGGGGGTTGTGGGACGGTGGACTTCGGGCGCTAGTTTTTGGCCACGGCTGTGCTTGGGACATCCCGCGGGCACACGGAGGCTGTTCGCAAAGTCTCGGCCCATTCCGAGTCCCGCGGATGAAGTTGGCCCCAACCCCCAACCAATGCTATAGCCCACCCCTCGTTTTGGGCATTTTCCCCAGGGGGTTGTGGGACGGGGGGCTTTGGGGGCTCGTTTTTGGGAGCGGCCGTACCTGCGGCATATTTTGGCACACGGAGGCCGCTCGCAAAGTCTCGGCCCATTCCCAGTCCGGCGGACGAAGTTGGCCCCAGCCCCCCACCAAGGCTATAGCCCACCCCTCGTTTTGGCATTTTCCGCAGGGTGGTTGTGGGACGGGGGAATTCGGCGCTCGTTTTTGGGCGCGGCTGTGCCTGGGACATCCCGCGGGCACACGGAGGCCGCTCGCAAAGTCTCGGCCCATTCCGAGTCCGCTGGACGAAGTTGGCCCAAACCCCCCACCAAGGCTATAGCCCACCCTCGTTTTGGGCATTTTCAGCTGGCGGGTTGTGGGACGGTGGACTTCGGGGGCTCGTTTTTGGGCGCGGCCGTGCCCGCGGCCTATGTTTGGCACACGGAGGCCGCTCGCACCATCTCGGCGCATTCCAAGTCCGGCGGACGAAGTTGGCCCCAGCCCCCCACCAAGGCTATAGCCCACCCGTCGTTTTGGGCATTTTCCGCAGGGGGTTGTGGGACGGGGGCCTTCGGGCGCTCGTTTTTGGCCGCGGCTGTGCCTGGGATATCCCGCCGGCACACGGAGGCTGCTCGCAAATTCTCGGCCCATTTCCAGTCCGGCGGACGAAGTTGGCCCCAACCCCCACCAAGGCTATAGCCCACCCCTCGATTTGGGCATTTTCCGCAGTGGGGTTGTGGGACGGTGGACTTCGGGGGCTCGTTTTGGGCGCGGCCATGCCCGCGGCCTATTTTGGCACGGAGGCCGCACGCAAAGTCTAGCCCCATTCCGAGTCCGGCGGACGAAGTTGGCCCAACCCCCCACCAAGGCTATAGCCCACCCCTCGTTTTGGGCATTTTCCGCTGGGGGGTTGTGGAATCGTGGACTTCGGGCGCTCGTTTTTGGGCGCGACTGTGCCTGGGACATCCCGCGGTCAAACGAAGGCCGCTCGCAAAGTCTCGGCTCATTCCGAGTCCGTCGGACGAAGTTGAACCCTAACCCCCCCACCAAGGCTATAGCCCACCCATCGTTTTGGGCATTTTCCGCAGGGTGGTTGTGGGACGGGGGCCTTCGGGCACTCATTTTTGGGCGCGGCCGTGCCTGGGACATCCCGCGGGCACTCGGAGGCTGCTCGCAAAGTCTCGGCCCATTTCCAGTCCGGCGGACGAAGTTGGCCCCAACCCCCCACCAAGGCTATAGCCCACCCCTCGTTTTGGGCATTTTCCGAAGGGGGTTGTGGGACGGGGCCTTCGGCCGCTCGATTTTGGGCGCGGCTGTGCCTGGGACATCCCGCGGGCACACGGAGGCCGCTTGCAAAGTCTAGGCCCATTCCGAGTTCGGCGGACGAAGTTGGCCCCAGCCCCCCACCAAGGCTATAGCCCACCCCTCGATTTGGGCATTTTCTGATGGGGGTTGTGGGACGGGGGCCTTCGGGAGCTGGTTTTTGGTCGTGGCTGTGCCTAGGAAATTCTACGGGCACACGGAGGCCGCTCGCAAAGTCTCGGCCCATTCCGAGTCCGGCGGACGAAGTTGGCCCCAGCCCCCCACCAAGGCTATAGCCCACCCCTCGTTTTGGGCATTTTCCGCTGGGGGGTTGTGGGATGGTGGACTTCGGGCGCTCGTTTTTGGCCGCGGCTGTGCTTGGGACATCCCGGGGCACACGGAGGCCGCTCGCAAAGTCTCGGCCCATTCCGAGTCCGGCGGACGAAGTTGCCCCAACCCCCCACCAAGGCTATAGCCCACCCATCGTTTTGGGCAATTTTCGCAGGGTGGTTGTGGGACGGTGGACTTCGGGCGCTAGTTTTTGGCCACGGCTGTGCTTGGGACATCCCGCGGGCACACGGAGGTTGTTCGCAAAGTTTCGGCCAATTCCGAGTCCCGCGGACGAAGTTGGCCCCAACCCCCAACCAATGCTATAGCCCACCCCTCGTTTTGGGCATTTTCCGCAGGGGGGTTGTGGGATGGGGGCCTTCGGGCGCTCGTTTTTGGGCGCAGCTGTGCCTGGGACATCCCGCGGGCACACGAAGGCTGCTCGCAAAGTCTCGGCCCATTCCCAGCACGGCGAACGAAGTTGGCCCCAGCCCCCCACCAAGGCTATAGCCCACCCCTCGTTTTGGGCATTTTCCCAGGGGGTTGTGGGACGGGGGCCTTCAGGGGTTCGTTTTTGGCGCGCGGCCGAGCCCGCGGCCTTCTTTTGGCACGGAGGCCGCACGCAAAGTCTAGCCCCATTCCGAGTCCGGCGGACGAATTTGGCCCCAACCCCCCACCAAGGCTATAGCCCACCCCTCGTTTTGGGCATTTTCCGCAGGGGGGTTGTGGGACGGTGGACTTCGGTCGCTCGTTTTTGGCCACGGCTGTGCTTGGGACATCCCACGGGCACACGGAGGCCGCTCGCAAAGTCTCGGCCCATTCCGAGTCCCGCGGACGAAGTTGGCCCCAACCCCCTACCATGGCTATAGCCCACCCCTCGTTTTGGGCATTTTCCGCAGGGGGTTGTGGGACGGGGGCCTTCGGGCGCTCGTTTTTGGGCGCAGCTATGCCTGGGACATCCCGCGGGCACACGGAGGCTGCTCGCAAAGTCTCGGCCCATTCCCAGTACGGCGAACGAAGTTGGTCCCAGCCCCCACCAAGGCTATAGCCCACCCCTCGTTTGGGCATTTTCCCAGGGGGTTGTGGGACGGGGGCCTTCGGGGGCTCGTTTTTGGGAGCAGCCGTACCTGCGGCCTATTTTTGGCACACGGAGGCTGCTCGCAAGTCTCGGCCCATTCCCAGTCCGGCGGACGAAGTTGGCCCAGCCCCCCACCAAGGCCTATAGCCCACCCCTCGTTTTGGCATTTTCCCCAGGGGGTTGTGGGACGGGGGCCTTCGGGGGCTCGTTTTTGGGCGGGCCGTGCCTGCGGCCTATTTTTGGCACACGGAGGCCACACGCAAAGTCTCGTCCCATTCCGAGTCCGGCGGACGAAGTTAGCCACAACCCCCACCAAGGCTATAGCCCACCCCTCGTTTTGGGCATTTTCCGCTGGGGGGTTGTGGGACGGTGGGACTTCGGGTGCTCGTTTTGGCCGCGGCTGTGCCTGGGTCATCCCGCGGGCACACGGAGGCCGCTCGCAAAGTCCTCGGCCCATTTCGAGTCCGCGGATGAAGTTGGTCCCAACCCCCCACCAGGCTATAGCCCACCCCTCGTTTTGGACATTTTTCCGCAGGGGGTTGTGGGACGAGGACTTCGGGCGCTCGTTTTGGGCACGGCTGTGCCTGGGACATCCCGTGGGCACACAGAGGCCGCTTGCAAAGTCTCGGCCCATTCCGAGTTCGGCGGACGAAGTCGGCCCCAGCCCCCACCAAGGCTATAGCTCACCGCTCGATTTGGGCATTTTCCGCAGGCGGTTGTGGGACGGGGGCCTTCGGGGCCTCATTTTTGGGCACGGCCATGACCGTGGCCTATTTTGCACACGAAGGCTGCACGCAAAGTCTCGGCCCATTCCGAGTCCGGCGGACGAAGTTGGCCCCAGTCCCCCACCAAGGCCATAGCCCACCCCTCGATTTGGGCATTTTCCGCGGGGGGGGGGGGGGGGTTGTGGGACGAGGGCCTTCGGGGGCTTGTTTTTTGGGCGCGGCCATATGCCCGTGGCCTATTTTTGGCACCCGGAGGGCCGTACGCAAGTCTCGCCCCATTCCGAGTCCGGCGAACGAAGTTGGCCCCAACCCCCCACCAAGGCTATAGCCCACCCCTCGTTTGGGCATTTTCCGCAGGGGGTTTGTGGGACGGGGGAATTCGGCGCTCGTTTTTGGGCGCGGCTATGCCTGGGACATCCCGCGGGCACACGGAGGCCGCTCGCAAAGTCTCGGCCCATTCCGAGTCCGCTGGACGAAGTTGGCCCCAACCCCCCACCAAGGCTATAGCCCACCCTCGTTTTGGGCATTTTCCGCTGGCGGGTTGTGGGACGGTGGACTTCGGGGGCTCGTTTTTGGGTGCGGCCGTGCCCGCGGTCTATGTTTGGCACTCGGAGGCCGCTCGCACCGTCTCGGCGCATTCCGAGTCCGGCGGACGAAGTTGGCCCCAGCCCCCACCAAGGCTATAGCCCAGCCGTCGTTTTGGGCATTTTCCGCAGGGGGTTGTGGGACGGGGGCCTTCGGGCACTCGTTTTTGGCCGCGGCTGTGGCTGGGACATCCCGCGGGCACACGGAGGCTTGCTCGCAAAGTCTCGGCCCATTTCCAGTCCGGCGGACGAAGTTGGCCCCAACCCCCCACCAAGGCTATAGCCCACCCCTCGTTTTGGGCATTTTCCGCTGGGGGGTTGTGGGACGGGGGCCTTCGGGGCCTCATTTTTGGGCGCGGCCTATTTTGGCACACGGAGGCCGCTCGCAAAGTCTCGCCCCATTCCGAGTCCGGCGGACGAAGTTGGCCCCAGCCCCCCACCAAGGCTATAGCCCACCCCTCGTTTTGGGCATTTTCCGCTGGGGGGTTGCGGGACGGGGGCCTTCGGGCGCTCGTTTTTGGGAGCGGCTTTGCCCAGGACATCCCGCGGGCACACGGAGGCCGCTCGCAAAGTCTCGCCCCATTCCGAGTCCGGCGGACGAAGTTGGCCCAGCCCCCCACCAAGGCTATAGCCCACCCCTCGTTTTGGGCATTTTCCGCTGGGGGGTTGTGGGACGGTGGCCTTCAGGCGCTCGTTTTTGGGAGCGGCTTTGCCCAGGACATCCCGCGGGCACACGGAGGCCGCTCGCAAAGTCTCGCCCCATTCCGAGTCCGGCGGACGAAGTTGGCCCCAGCCCCCCACGAAGGCTATAGCCCACCCCTCGTTTTGGGCATTTTCCGCGGGGGGGTTGTCGGACGGGGGCCTTCCGGCGGTCGTTTTTGGGAGTGGCTTTGCCCAGGACATCCCGCGGGCACACGGAGGCCGCTCGCAAAGTCTCGCCCCATTCCGAGTCCGGCGGACGAAGTTGGCCCCAGCCCCCCACCAAGGCTATAGCCCACCCCTCGTTTTGGGCATTTTCCGCTGGGGGGTTGTGGGACGGGGGCCTTCAGGCGCTCGTTTTTGGGAGCGGCTTTGCCCAGGACATCCCGCGGGCACACGGAGGCCGCTCGCAAAGTCTCGCCCAATTCCGAGTCCGGCGGACGAAGTTGGCCCCAGCCCCCCACCAAGGCTATAGCCCACCCCTCGTTTTGGGCATTTTCCGCAGGGGGGTTGTCGGACGGGGGCCATCCGGCGGTCGTTTTTGGGCGCGGCATTGCCCGCAGCCTTATTTTGGCACACGGAGGCCGCTCGCAAAGTCTCGCCCCATTCCGAGTCCGGCGGACGAATGTTGGCCCCAGCCCCCCACCAAGGCTATAGCCCACCCCTCGTTTTGGGCATTTTCCGCTGGGGGTTGTGGGACGGGGGCCTTCGGGCGCTCGTTTTTGGGAGCGGCTTTGCCCAGGACATCCCGCGGGAACACTGGAGGCCGCTCGCAAAGTCTCGCCCCATTCCGAGTCCGGCGGACGAAGTTGGCCCCAGCCCCCACCAAGGCTATAGCCCACCCCTCGTTTTGGGCATTTTCCGCTGGGGGGTTGTGGACGGGGGCCTTCGGGGTCGTTTTTGGGCGCGGCTTTGGCCGGACATCCGCTGGGCACACGGAGGCCGCTCGCAAAGTCTCGCCCCATTCCGAGTCCGGCGGACGAAGTTGGCCCCAGCCCCCCACCAAGGCTATAGCCCACCCCTCGTTTTGGGCATTTTCCGCTGGGGAGTTGTGGGACGGGGGCCTTCGGGCGCTCGTTTTGGGAGCGGCTTTGCCCAGGACATCCCGCGGGCACACGGAGGCCGCTCGCAAAGTCTTGCCCCATTCCGAGTCCGGCGGACGAAGTTGGCCCCGGCCCCCACCTAGGCTATAGCCCACCCCTCGTTTTGGGCATTTTTCCGCTGGGGGTTGTGGACGGTGGCCTTCAGGCGCTCGTTTTTGGGAGCGGCTTTGCCCAGGACATCCCGCGGGCACACGGAGGCCGCTCGCAAAGTCTCGCCCCATTCCGAGTCCGGCGGACGAAGTTGCCCCAGCTCCCCACCAAGGCTATAGCCCACCCCTCGTTTTGGGCATTTTCCGCTGGGGGGTTGTCGGACGGGGGCCTTCGGCGGTCATTTTTAGGGCGCGGGCCGTGGCCGCAGCCTATTTTTGGCACACGGAGGCCGCTCGCAAAGTCTCGCCCCATTCCGAGTCCGGCGGACGAAGTTGGCCCCAGCCCCCCACCAAGGCTATAGCCCACCCCTCGTTTTGGGCATTTTCCGCTCGGGGGTTGTGGGACGGGGGCCTTCGGGCGCTCGTTTTTGGGAGCGGCTTTGCCAGGACATCCCGCGGGCACACGGAGGCCGCTCGCAAAGTCTCGCCCCATTCCGAGTCCGGCGGACGAAGTTGGCCCCAGCTCCCCACCAAGGCTATAGCCCACCCCTCGTTTTGGGCATTTTCCGCTGGGGGGTTGTCGGACGGGGCCTTCCGGCAGTCGTTTTTGGGCGCGGCCGCGGCCGCAGTCTATTTTTGGCACACGGAGGCTGCTCGCAAAGTCTCGCCCCATTCCGAGTCCGGCGGACGAAGGTGGCCCCAGCCCCCCACCAAGGCTATAGCCCACCCCTCGTTTTGGGCATTTTCCGCTGGGGGGTTGTGGGACGGGGGCCTTCGGGCACTCGTTTTTGGGAGCGGCTTTGCCCAGGACATCCCGCGGGCACACGGAGGCCGCTCGCAAAGTCTCGCCCCGTTCCGAGTCCGGCGGACGAAGTTGGCCCCAGCTCCCCACCAAGGCTATAGCCCACCCCTCGTTTTGGGCATTTTCCGCTGGGGGGTTGTCGGACGGGGGCCTTCCGGCGGTCGTTTTTGGGCGCGGCCGTGGCCGCAGCCTATTTTTGGCACACGGAGGCCGCTCGCAAAGTCTCGCCCCATTCCGAGTCCGGCGGACGAAGTTGGCCCCAGCCCCCCACCAAGGCTATAGCCCACCCCTCGTTTTGGGCATTTTCCGCTGGGGGGTTGTGGGACGGGGGCCTTCGGGCTCCGTTTTTGGGAGCGGCTTTGGCCCAGGACATCCCGCGGGCACACGGAGGCCGCTCGCAAAGTCTCGCCCCATTCCGAGTCCGGCGGACGAAGTTGGCCCCAGCCCCCCACCAAGGCTATAGCCCACCCCTCGTTTTGGGCATTTCGCATGGGGGGTTGTCGGACGGGGGCCTTCCGGCGGTCGTTTTTGGGCGCGGCCGTGCCGCAGCCTATTTTGGCACAAGGAGGCCGCTCGCAAAGTCTCGCCCCATTCCGAGTCCGGCGGACGAAGTTGGCCCCAGCCCCCACCAAGGCTATAGCCCACCCCTCGTTTTGGGCATTTTCCGCTGGGGGATTGTGGGACGGGGCCTTCGGGCGCTCGTTTTTGGGAGCGGCTTTGCCCAGGACATCCCGCGGGCCACACGGAGGCCGCTCGCAAAGTCTCGCCCATTCCGAGTCGGCGGACGAAGTTGGCCCCAGCCCCCCACCAAGGCTATAGCCCACCCTCGTTTTGGGCATTTTCCGCAGGGGGGTTGTCGGACGGGGGCCATCCGGCGGTCGTTTTGGGCGCGGCCATGCCCGTAGACTATTTTTGGCACACGGAGGCCGCTCGCAAAGTCTCACCCCAGTTCCGAGTCCGGCGGACGACGTTTGCTCCAGCTCCCCCACCTAGGCTATAGCCCACCCTCGTTTGGGCATTTTCCGCTGGGGGGTTGTGGGACGGGGGCCTTCGGGCACTCGTTTTGGGAGCGGCTTTACCCAGACATCCGCGGGCACACGGAGGCCGCTCGCAAAGTCTCGCCCCATTCCGAGTCCGGCGGACGAAGTTGGCCCCAGCCCCACCAAGGCTATAGCCCACCCCTCGTTTTGGGCATTTTCCGCTGGGGGGTTGTGGGACGGGGGCCTTCGGCGTCGTTTTTGGGCGCGGCCGGCCGCAGCTATTTTTGGCACACGGAGGCCGCTCGCAAAGTCTCGCCCCATTCCGAGTCCGGCGGACGAAGTTGGCCCCAGCCCCCACCAAGGCTATAGCCCACCCCTCGTTTTGGGCATTTTCCGCTGGGGGGTTGTGGGACGGGGGCCTTCGGCGCTCGTTTTTGGGAGCGGCTTTGCCCAGGACATCCCGCGGGCACACGGAG
>VKKW01000648.1:0-29127 GCA_018350135.1 Citrus trifoliata
TAGAATATATCTAGCAAATGTAAGATAGAGTGGGTTACAATGAAATTATTGTGTTACTGGATGACAATTATTCTCCAGTTGAGTATGCTCCCCGTGAGTGCAACAAGGTTGCTCATTTTTTGGCAAAATTTGCTATTAAGGTCCAAATGAGCAAGTTTGGATGGAAGATACTCTTGAAAAAATTTGTAATATTATTATGCAAGAATCCAAACAGTGTATGTAGATTTTTCTTTTTAATGTATGAATGTTAATTTAACAAAAAAAGTTCTAAAGCTCTCTAGAAGCTATCAAATTAATAATTTCAGCCTTTGAAATAATTTTAAAATCGGAATCACGATTGGGAGAGGAATAAAAAAATATTGGCAACATAAGATACTTTAACTAATGTAAGATGTAATTTATAAGCAAAATAGTGAACATAATATGCATATTGACAATTTTCATGAAATAATAGTTATTGTGTGTTTACTTCCTGAATTGGGGAATTGGAATTCAGAATTGAAATCATTATCAATATTTAGTTCACAAAATAAAAACGGTAATTAGAATCAGAATAATGGGGCTCACTCCAATTTGGGAATGGGAAATGAGAGATTGATACCCAAGGGGGTTGGAAATTAGTTTCTCGTTTCCAGAAATGATGGTTTTGCCCCTATAAAATTTATGATATTCTAAAAATGTCCTCATATAAATTAAAAAATTATAAATAAAAAAAATTAAAACTCATCATTGCCAACAGTTCCCTCGTTGTTGCTGGTTGTTGCCTGAGGAGTTGCAGGTAGTCGGCAATCGTCGAGTTGTTGGCAACAATAGTCATAGGCAATAGTCGTCGCGTCGTAGAAGTTGAACCACCACAACAATAGTTATCGCGTTCCGATCTAATGATGATGATGCTGCAATGATGATGACTCTGCAACGATGATGATGATGCCATTGATGATATTGTTTATGATGATTATGTTGATTTTGATGATGATGATTATTATTATTATTATTAGTGATAATTAATTAATTAATTTTAATGTTAATAATAATAATTATGACAGTAGTTAATTAAAGACTTTTTAGCAATCTATATCAATCTAACTCATTAATATTCCAATTCCAAGACAAATTAAACACATCAATGACAATACAACTCATTTCGATTCTGATTCCTATAGCTAAAACAAACAATTTATTCTGATTTTCATTCCTCATTTTGATTCCTGCCCATTTCAATTTTCATTTAGCAAATGCACCATTAAAATCAACTCCATGCTACTTGTATATTACTAGCACCATCATATCTTTAGCCTCACAAATCTTCATAAAAAAAGTTACACTATTAGAAAAATTGCTTTTTGCTACTATTGGGATCCTCTAATGGCCATTCTCCAATCTCATGCATAAATTTTATGTATTTAGAGTGAGTTTGACACATCAATACTCAGCATTGGGACCCTACATTGAGGGTAAGGAAAACTAAAGCATAACTAAAAAAATCATTGGTTAGTTTAGTTTTCTTGGTTCTAATTTAGCACTTTTTCTTACTAAAAAAAAAAGGACTGGAAGGTTCAATTCAAATTATAACTGAATGTTTTGGTTTTATTGTTTGTTCTAAAATTTAAATCCTAAAACTAAACCAAAAATCTGGATAAATGAACTTTTTTTAGAAATGTCATATGACATTTTTTTAACATGTGACAACATGTTACTACCATAAACATGCACACACCATAACAATAATGCAAACTTTTCATTTTTCATTTTCTCTACACACAAATTGTAGCCCCAAATCAAATCCTTTACACCCCTACAAATGAAATCACCAACCATAGCCCCCAAAATCAAAATCCTCACAAATCACTTCTCTTATATAAACCCCTAGTTCCCAAAATCAAATCCTCATATTCACTTTTATATTACAAACTCTAAAGCCTAACAAATCTCAATCTCAAAAGTTTAACCCACTAACTATAATATATCATCAGCGAACACCACACCAGCCCTTGCCTCTACCATCATGTTTGCAATTGTGCTCTCCGTTCATTGTTGCTTCATGATTTCCTCGTCCACCTTTCTTTGCGTTTTCATTTTGGTTTATATTGACTTGCAGTTGAGCTTTAGTGTTGTAAGAATTTACTTTGATATTTGATTTTTATTGTTCTTGACTTGCTGTAGCAAAATCATGAAAAGAATAATGAAATCTAAAAGGGATAAGGTTCATAATTGAAAACTGAATCGATAAATTAAATCCATCGACTTCGATTCAGTACCTTTTTTTTAGTTCTTTAACAATGGACACTGAACTAAAATTTTCCAAAAATTACCCAATGCCCACTTTTACACTGTATAGCATTGGACTACTACGATAATATGGTTGGTGAAAAAAATGAAAGTATAATTTCATTGTTGTAATGCTACAAATCACACATTAACAAAACTCGTGAGGGCTCGAGTTTACGTATGATCAAAATATAAAAGTTAAAATTAAATAAAATCTTTTATTTCTTTTCATTAAATGCAAGATCCAACCACCAAAAAAAATACTTAATCTTCCCTTCCTTCGTCACGACGCCATTACCTAGCCTATCGTAATTGCTCGAAACCATCACCAAGTCCATCATTGTTGGGCCTTAACATTGTTGTGCAACACTACAATCCACAACCACTGATCCCCCTTGTCTGTATCATGCGACACCACAAGCACAACTTCACCACAACTATGCTGCCTTCATCGCCTCATCATCAAGCAATAAGTTAGTGTTAGGTCTTAATTATTAAATCTTAAATTAATTGGAGGTTCATTTGAAAGGTTGATTATTCTACTAATTTGAAATTGATTTATAAATCTTAAGGCTTAAATCTCAAGATTGAACTAATATAAGGAATTAATTTGAATTGTGAATTACATTTATAGTTAGACTAAAGCAAAGAGATCTTATTGACAAGGTGTTGAGTGCTGCATATTTATAAAGGATAAAATTGTTATTTTGTGCTCCAAGTCTTATTAACATTTCTATTTTTATGTATTTAAGTTTTTTAAACTTTGATTTTATGTGTTTGTTATAATTTGAGTATTTTATGTATTTCAAGAGTATTTTGGCCATTTTATGATACAAAGAAATCATGTAGCAAACAAAATTGTATTTTTAGCTTAGAACAGTTGAAAACCTCCAGAAGAGTATAAAGGGCAAAATTATAATTTTAGATTTTGGAGGGGCCTAGTTTATGTGGTATTGACCAGCTGATGTGGCATCGATTGTTGATGTGGTAGCATTTTATTGGACTGAAAAATATTGGTGAGGCATTGGCCAATAAAGTGCCATTGACTAATAACGTGGTAGCATCCTCTTGGACCGAGAAATACTAATGTGGCATTGACCGATGACATGGAATTGATTGAGAACATGGCACTATCCTATTGGACTAAATGAGGAATTGACATATGATGTGGCAGCATATTATTGGACCAAATTACGGCCCTCGTGATGTTTTCGAGCCAATCAAAACATGCCATGTGGTGCAATCTTAAGAGTCTGAATTATTTTCATCCCATGGCCATGATTTACCCAATGTATTTATAAATATGCAGCCCCCCTAATTTGACAACTTTAAATTCAAATTTGAGCTCTGTTTTGTGTAATTCTCACTTTATCTTGTAATCTCTACATATTTTAATAAAATTACAATTTTACTCCTAGTTCAAATATGAGTGGCTAATTTATTTTCAAGCTTGGTTAAATGTGAAGCCTCAATATGATTAATGAGCTTAATTTGATAAGTTTATTCACCCTCTCTGATTTGATTGGATTTTTTTGACTTATCATTGACAAACAGTAATAATCTTGTCTAGATTTTGCATGGTATACTGGCTTCTTAGTGTAAGATCATTACTGTTTGGCACGATGAGCACTTTACATTGTATTAATTAGAGAAAAATTATCCTCTAGTATTTAATATTGCTAAAAAATCATCTCTACTACTTCACAACAAACTTAGAAAATTAATCCTACACATAATTAAATCTACCTTCTCTTGGGATCAAAACTTGACACTACTAATCAATATTACAATAGATTCGTGTGTATATGAGCACAAGAAAATTTGCACAACATAGGGATGCAGCCAAAAAAAAAAAATTGGTGGGCTAAATTCTTTATAAGTACAAATATTATCTTAATTGAAAATATAAATCTTAATGAAATTTTCATTAATACATACGAAAATACATCAAATCCAAGAAGCAATTCAATTTAAATTACATGCTATTTAAGTTGTGCCTTGCAATATTTTCGAGAATTAAATTCATCTATTATTAAATTACAATCAATAGTGTCAACAAATTCTCTTTCAATGTAGATAATCATACAATTTAATAGAATTTTTTTCTCCCTCTTATTTCAAAGTGTTGTCTTGAAAAGTAAAGTAGTAAAACCGTAAAAGAAGTTAAAAGAGCAATCACATATAAGTTTAATTAAAAAATTAACAAAAGCCATACAACCATTAGTCCGTCACTATGACAAATTCACATTATCCAAAAGCCAAACAGTAAGTTTATTTGATAAATTAACATTATATATAATATACTGGATTGAATCTATCTATCTCTAATCTGAAAATCATTTTTCCCTTTAGAGGTAAAATTTTGAGGAAATATTTTATAAGATCACTAAATAGAAAATTGCTTAATTTAATTAAAGCTTTTCTTAAATAAGTTTCTTTTTCTCAAAGAATGTCTTTAAGTGCCATAGTTGCAACTTGCAAGCCAGAAACAATAATGCATATAAACAGTGAAAACCCACTAAATCCGGCTATTCTAGAGTAAGTAACACGGCTCAACTCCTGCAATTCTTCTTCTCTTGCATGGAGATAAAACATCTCCTGGTGAATAAAACTATCTGTAATCTATGAACTATCAATAATCAATTTAAAATTTTGATTGATAGAGCCTAGAATTCAATGGTTAAATTATTGACCTAAAAATAATTTAATCTTACACCATGAGATTAGAACAAGAACTAACAAATATGATTAAATTAAAAATAAAATAAATTTATTATCTATTTGTATTTCTTACCAAGAGAAGAGGAATAAGAAGCCAAGAAAGGGAGCACGAAGAAGCCAAGAAAGGGCACAATCTAGAACTAAAAGAATGAAGTAAATGCTCACCTTATTTATTTATTTATATGATTGGCAAAATCATAAATTAATAGAGTGGTCCAGTTGTAAATAAAATTATAAAACAATGAAAATTTAATTTTCCGCAATGGTAGTTTTTTGTAAATTTTTCAAAATTTTGGACGAGCTACAGCCCACTCACAGTTGCACATATGTATGTATGTATGTATGTATGTATGTATGTATGTTGCTTCCCCAATTTTTTATTGTGGTGTTTACTTAAGGGGCAGTGGCATATACTATCTAATTGCATATCGGGTTTGGTTGTTAGATCTTTTTATTTTTTTTCATTGTATTTATTTGATATTCAAAGTTGTAACTTGGACAGTTGGGCTGCTCCTAGAAAACTTAGAAATTTTGTATAAATGAAGATGTTTAAAATTTGTATAAATTTGTATAAATGAAGATAATGTAATCTTTAAAAATATTTGTAAATGTATAATTTGACATTCAAAGTGTATTAGTTATAAGAAGAACTAATGCATATTGAGAAACATATTAGCAAGCAAGTAATAGCTTATACTACGGTTATTGTGTTGTAAACCATGAAAGAACTATGGAAAGTGTTGAAACCTTTCCCACAATATTATAGATCAATTCTATTAGAATCAATAAAGGTGTTTGGCAAAAGAGAAAGTGAAAGAAAACTTTAACTGAGAAAATTCTTATTGATTAAAATTTGGAATTATACATTATGATTGTGTTAACCACTATTTATAGTTGCACTGAAAACTGATTACAAAAGCAGAGCTCAAAGCTGCAACGTTAAAGAACTAATCAGTCTTCCAATCATAACGTGCCAGCTAGATAAATTGTTACAACTTAATCAAAACCAAATAACCACCCAATCCAGCTCAGCACGTCATCAGCCAGCTCAGTAGCTTCAGCTTATACACTTAACATCGCCCCTCAAGCTTAACCCGGTGTAGTCAGGTTGAGCTTGTCTTTCAGATAATGAAAAGAGTGATAAGCTAAAGCTTTTGTAAGGATATCAGTTGAGTTATAGGAACTGGGAACATAACTAACTTGGAAGCTCTTATTAGCAATCTTTTCTCGCAAGAAATGAACATCAAGTTCTATGTGTTTAGTTCGTGAGTGGAATTTAAGATTACTTGCTAAGGCAGCAACACTTTGGTTATCATTCCAAATGATAGGAGTATAAACAAGAGAAATACCAATTTAAGTTAGCAAGGACTTAAGCCACAAAACTTCATATGCATCCATTACTAGAGCTCGATACTCTGACTTAGTGCTAGACCTGGACACCACTCCTTGTTTCTTTGAACACCAATAAATCAGATTAGGACCAAAGTAAACACAGTATCCAACAATTGATTTTCTATCATCTCTATCAGCTGCCCAGTCTGCATCACTGAAACAATCTATATGTAAGGGACCTTGATTAGAATATTGTAATCCCATATGCAATATACCCTTTAAATATCTAAGAATCATTTTGCATGCTTGCCAGTGATTATTTGTTGGTGCAGCTAGAAATTGGTTGAGTTTGTTAACTGGAAATGCTATCTTAGGTCTGGTCAAGGTAGCATACTGAAGAGCTCTAATTGTGCTTCTATACAAAGTTGCATCAGCAAATAATTCACTGTCAATTTTGGTAAGTGGAACATTGGCAACCATTGGAGTAGAGCAAAGAGTACAATCTTGCATCTTAACTTTGTTGAGAAGATCATCTATATACTTTGTCTGAGAGAGATGTAACCCTGTGTCAGTTTTGGTAACTTGAATACCAAGAAAATAATGCAGTTCTCCAAGGTCTTTTAGAGCAAATGTAGTCTGCAGATTAGTAATGACTTGCTGAATCTGTGTAGAATCTGAACCTGTTACAAAAATTTCATCCACATAGACTAATACCAGCAAGAGATGGCATTCAATCTTCTGAAAAAATAGAGAATTATCAGATTTGGAATTCTTGAAGACCCATTGATTAGTTAACATTGTTTTTAATCTATCGAACCAAGCTCTAGGGGCTTGTTTAAGACCATATAATGCCTTTTGAAGTTTACAGATGTGTGTAGATTTGGATTTATCCACAAAGCCTTGAGGTTGCTGCATATACACTTCTTCAGTAAGATAGCCATGGAGAAAAGCATTGTTTATGTCAACTTGTCTCAGTGACCAATGATTAAGAACAACCAAACTCAAAATAAGTTTAACTGTAGAAGCCTTCACCACTGGACTAAAAGTTTCATTATAATCAATGCCTTGAGTTTGATGGAAACCCTTTGCTACAAGTCTGACTTTGTACCTTGAAACACTACCATATGCATTGTGTTTAATTCGAAATACCCACTTATTTCCTACAACTTTGACATGAGATGTAGGCTGAACAAGTGTCCAAGTCTGATTTTTAACTAAGGCTTGATATTCTTCTTGCATTGCTTGAAGCCACTTTGGATCACTTAGAGCAGCTGAAACTGTAAGTGGTTTTGTTGGATTAGGATCACATTCAACTAGATGGGCCTTTTTTGGTTTGAAGATTCCCATTTTGGATCGAGTAGTCATGGAATGTCCAATTATGGGTTTTGAAGGTGGAGATAGATAATGAAGAGGTTGAGAAAATGATTGTTGATTTATAGGACTAGGAATATGAGACAACAATTGATTTTCTGAACTGGACAGGTTTGAGGTGGAAGGTAAAACAGTTGTTGAAGGTGTAGATTGAGAAAAAGATCTATCAAGTTATGCAGCAGTCTGTGATAATGTGAATGAGATAAGAGGATTGGAAGAAGTAGACTCATGTAAAGAATCAGAACATGACTTAGTAGAAAATTTATCAACTGACTGGAATGGAAAAAATGACTCATCAAAGGTAACAGATTACTTATATAGACCCTTTTCAGAAGGATGAAGACACCGATAACCTTGTGAAGTGAGCTCTAGCCAAGGAAGACACACCTTTCACTTCTGAACTGGAGCTTATGATGATTATAAGGTCCGAGATAAGGGTAACAGGAACAACCAAAAACTTTCATCAATGTATAATCTGGTGGTTTGTGAAATAGTTTCTCAAATGGTGATTTATTGTTGAGAATAAGTGTAGGAAGTCTGTTAATGAGATATGTGGCTGTATGAAATGCATTCCACCAGAATTTAAGTGGCAAGTGAGCTTGGGCAAGAAGTGTGAGGCCTATTTCAACAATATGTTTATGTTTTCTCTCTATTTTCCCATTTTGATGATGTATATAAAGGCATGGATGTCTAAATTGTATGCCTTGTTCAAAGAGATATGACACAAAAAGCCTAAATTCCCCACCCCAATCAGATTGTTAGCATTTGATTCTCAAATTCAGACAATTTTCAATCATGTTTTTGAAGTCAATAAAGGCTGACAGAGTTTTGGATTTTGCAGTAAGAGGAAATATCCAAGTGTATTGGGTGTAGTCATTTAGGATAGATAGATAGTAGGAGTATCTTTGGGAAGAGGTAATGGGAGCTGGTCCCCAAAGATCAGCATGTAACAATTCAAGGGGCTGAGTGGTTGAGGTTTCTATTGAAAGAAAATGCTACATATGACACTTGCCTAGTTGATAAGCATCACAAAACTGTGATTTTGAGTCTTTAAAAAGAACAAAAGTTGAATCCAGGCATTTTATAATTTGTTTTAAGGCATGAATTGTGGGATGACCCATTCTTTTGTGTAGTAAACTATAATCAACAGTCTTATTACATAAAGCAACATTTGCCACAGAGGCATTCTTATTGAATTGAAGATTATTTACAACCATAAGAGGAGAAGTCTCAGTATCAAAGGAATTCAATTGAGTAAACATAGACACTGGAACTGCTGACAATGGACTTATTGGATTAAAAACAGACTCAAATGAGGTGGACACCAGAATAACAGGACTTGAGTTATCACAGATTGTATTTAAACTTGAAACTTGATAAAGACCTCCTCTAGCAATCCCTTTAAGCAATGTGATCCTTGAGTTCTTGTCCTTAACAAAAAAGACATGGTTGTAAAATTCAATGAAAACATTATTATCAGCAAGCAATTTGGAAACACTGATAAGGTTTTTAGTAATTATAGGTACATGCAAAACATGATTCAGGTAAATAGGTTTTGTAGACAAGGTTTTAATAGCAACAGATCCAACATTATGAATGGGCAATCCCATACCATTTCCTATATGCAGTTTTTCATAGCCATGGTAAGTTGAGTATTTAGATAGTATACCTGCATCTTGAGCAATGTGATTAGTTGCTCCAGAGTCAAGGCACCAGGCTGGATCAACTACACTGCTATAATTTGCCAATTGTGCAGAGGGAGGTACATTTTGAGGAATACCAATATTTCCAGCATGCATGTTTGTTGTTTGAGCCCCATTATATGCACCATTTGCACTTTGAAAATCAAAAACACCTTGAGGATTCATGATACCTAGATTCTGATAAGCAACATAACCAAAGAAAAGTCCAGCTTGTCTAGGAAAATTAGGCTTGAATCCAGATCCAAAACCAGAACCATTGTACCCAGAACCTCTGCCAAAATAATTTTGATTGTTTCCAGGAAATCCTCTATAATTATGACCTCCACCTCTTGGCCTAAATGCATCAAAACCTTTGTTTCTCGGAATCACTTACTGAGAGTGATCCTTTTTTTGTTGATTGAAGTTGCATCTTTAAAGGCAGATACCTCGCTTTAGATTGTGACATGAAGATTTCGACAAGCATCTCCCAAAGCTGAAGTGATGTTTCACAGTTGATCACCATGATTAACATGTTATCCACCATTGACGACAGCATCCAGCTCTGCAGAAGCTTATCGGTTTTCATCCATAAGGCATAATCTGGATTTTCTTGTTTCTGTGAAGCTTCATCTCCAGATCTTCGAAGTTCTTGAGTTGATTCAGTCAGATAATGTTCTAGAAACACATCCTCACCATTGATGAAGCTTTCAAGTCCATTAGCAATGATTGATGTTCTAACATGAGCCTTCCACACCAGATAGTTTGATCTATCGAGCTTTACAGGTTGAACAAAGTGAAATGAGAGTGAGGAGGAAGCTATATGATTGGATCCAGACATAAGTGTTTGCTTTGATACCATATTAGAATCAATAAAGTTGTTTGGCAAAAGAGAAAGTAAAAGAAAACTTTAACTGAGAAAATTCTTATTGATTAAAATATGGAATTATACATTATGATTTTGTTAACCACTATTTATAGTTACACTGAAAATTGATTACAAAACTAGAGCTCAAAGTTGCAACGTTAACAAACTAATTAGTCTTCCAATCATAACGTGCCAGCTGGATAAATCGTTACAACTTAATCAAAACCAAATAACCACCCAATCCAGCTCAGCACGTCATCAGCCAGCTCAGCAGCTTCAGCTTATACACTTAACAAATTCAAGAGAAGCTTTTCTTCCTGAATGCTATACAATTTGAAAAATATAAGTTGGGATGTAGATGTAACTATTAGAAGTTCTGAAGTTGCCTAGATGCTTTGATTAAAAACTCAGGAGGAGAGTTAGCGGCAGAAGCAGTGAATAAAATTGAATTTATAGATGAGTCTTACAAAACAAAGCCTAAGGCCATATCGTTTGGCATCAATGTGGCCAAAGATTAATTCTTATTATGGATCTTGTAAATTTCTCTAAGGATTCATTCTTAATCTTATATTATTTACAGTGTAACAAATACATTCTTCTTGGCTACTTTCCACAATAAATGTGTAAATAATCCGACGTAAATAATAAAAATCTAATATATAAAATAGATAATCTTATTTAAAATTTCCCGCAAATACCAATAACGCTCTCGAAACCATTCTTGATCCTCGACCTCTGAAAACCTAGTTCCCTGTCGTCTGCACTCTTAATCCCTAATCCTTCAATTAATTTAATTGCAAAAGTGAGTGGGAAAAGGGAAGGTGAAGATAATTTTCAGTTAAAGCTTCTGGATTGGAGAGGTCTTCAATTCAAGTTCTTCATTAAAGCAGTTTAATCCAGTGAGTTTAATTTTCTTTTCATATGATTAAATCTTGCTTACATTCTTTTTAGATATTCTCCACAAAATAATCAAATGATTTAATTGTAAATCTTTTATTTCCTTTTTGCTCTTATATATATACAGATTTTGAAAAGCTTTTCAGATTGTTTGTTCGATTTGTATTCGGTCCAATCTCTTGATTAAGGATAGGGTTTTCTTCTACATACTTTTATCTAGACATTGAAGTTCGTTAATTTATATATTTAGGTGGAAATTGTCTCCAAGTTGTTTATGTTTTGAAAGGGTGGATTAATAATTCCCAATGATTCTAGTATCATTTTAGTAACAAATTAATAGATAAGTATCTGAGTTGTTCTATGACAAATTTAATATTTGAGTTGTTCAAAGTTTTAGCTTTCTTGTTGATCAGGTTCTTATATATTTCTAAGTGACAAGTTTTGTCTCCTGAGAAAAGAATTTTTTTTATCAATCCTGTGAATATGCAAAGTTTTTAAGTGATGCCTAAGCCAAATTAATCTATATTTTGCATGTAACTACTAACACCACTACCTTGACTTTGGAGAAAATTATTCAATGAGAGTGCTTTGACAAGAATATACAGCTAGCCAGGATATTAGTTTGTCCATCAAATGCACGAATCTGAATCTCGTCTTGAAATGCTCATTGAAGTTTTGATAAAGTGTCTTTTGAAGCTGGTTTAGAGTATTACTTCCACATATTTGAGTATGATACACTTGGGACCTATGTGAAAGCGGCTCTTATTTATCTTGGGATAGCTCTTGTTAAGGTTAGTTAATGTGGTTAATTAATGATTTAAGCTAGATAAGCTATGAATTAACTAAAATTCAACTTGTTACTCATGATTGTAACTTGTTTATTTGGCGACTTTTGTTAAGGTAACAATTTCATTTCTTATTAGATAATTTTTTGTCCTTTTATTTTCATTTTTTTTAGTTTTACCTTGAAATTTTTTACTGACTTTTAAGTATCTTAGACAACTAGATAATAAATGTAATGAGAGCATAGTAGGCAAACTTAGATTTCAGCTTCATAGGTATTGAATCACTAATAATTGATTTTTGTCTTCATACACTTGTTGCATTTTTTTTTAAGTCTGTTATACAGATATATTACTGATATTACATTAGACATTACAATTAATATTTACAATCATATTATATAACAGGGACTACCGCCATACATTGACACACTGAAGCACTTGCCCATATATTTTAAACCCTCTCTAATATTCGAAAGGTGCCTACTCTACTCACATTTCGTAAGGGAGAGACTGTCTCCACTCAATTATGTTGATAATTAAGGGAGTACTGAAATTAACCCCCATAAAGCTCTATGGAGGCTCGAACCCTTGCACTCAACATTGTAAGTGCAAGACTTCTCTCATTGGACCAAAGGCCCATTGGTCACTTGTTGCATTTCTTAAGTTTGTAGTAATCTATTCTAAGCAAATTTATATTTATTCTTTGATAATTACATTTAAGAGATATTAGAGGTACAAATATTTTCCATAAATGCATACTAGGCATAGGAATTGATCTAAAATGCTTGTTTATGTTATGCATTCTGGTTGATAGTTCAGGTAATGCACTAGCTAAGTTCTTATGGTTCAAAAAAGATAAAAGTACATGTTACCAAATTTATCTTCAATTTTCAATGTGGTTAATCTAACTAATAATTCAACATCCCTAGATCATCGTTAATGACATTGTTCAATATCAATTCTTGTGATTTTATTTTTGCTATTAGCAAGCAAAAATGATTGTGAATTATCCATTTTTCTACCCAAGCACATTGTTGATGAGTTCAACGGGATCACTCAATCTGTTCTTTATTCCATATATGTAACAACTGTTACTACATGATTAATTTATAGACACCAAAGTTGGCATAGTCACTACAAAGATTTATCAGTATCATTGATTTAGCCTTTCTTTTATTAATTTGGACCAACCTAGTTAATTTTCATGGCATTGGTTTGCAGGGAGCTCTATGTTGACCATTACTTAGTTGGCATGGTGCATATAAAAGAGAGGCCATCTATTTTTGTATCTATTTTCAGTCCCATCATGCTTTTGGTGACTGCAATTGGAAGCTCCCTGATTATCCAAGAAACTACATTTGGGAAGGTGGTTGATGTAGCCTACTCTCCTTTTATCTACTTTTTGTATATGTTGGCAACATTTAGTTGATATCAACCCATCGTTAAAGAAAGGATAATTAATTAGTTTCCTCTTAGCCTTTAATAATTAAATCACTCCTAAGTCTTTTTAAGTCTTTTTTCCATTCTAATTTTAGGGATAAGAAGATATGAACCCTATCAAGAATTGACACGACCCTAATTAATTTAATCCGTAAGATCGAATCTAAGCCATTAATTGAATGGAGCTGCGACCCAACGCTTAATGAAAGCATGAACCTTGTTATGTAAAGATGCCACAATCAGCTATGGATGGTCTGATTGATAAGTTAAGAGTTTGAACGCCAAAAAGTTTGTATAAGAACCAAAGAGAATTAACACTCTCGCCAGTTGCATCAAAACTTATCTTTATTTAGTGGATACGAGAACATTATATAGGGTTAGTTACAAGAATTTTTAGAAATAAATCCTAAACTAAAATCAAATCGGAATCTGAATCTAAACAAATAGAAAAGAATATAAATCAAATAAAATCCTAATCTAAGTGAATAGGAAAGAATCTAAATCAAATCATAATCCTAATTGGCATAAATGCCTTACATAAATTAAAATGGAAACTAGGCGATTAAAATAGAAATAACTGATTTATTTTTGTAATAGCCTCCTCAAGAAACGCGAAAGTATCCAAAAAGAGAAAATAATATAGTTTCTTGTCATAATGTGCAAGCCAACTTCTTATTTCATAGAAGTGATTATTTGGAAATTTCAAGAACCTAAATCATGCATTTATCATGTGCGATTCCTTAAACGGGTCTCCACGAATTTGATTGAGCCCAAGTTGCTTGAATCAATCCATTAAGCGCTTCTTTGAATTTATTTGCTCGAGCTCTTGTAACGAATCCAACATGAACTTGAATAGGATCTGAAGATGGCTCATCCCACGTGCTTGTAATAATTTTATCCTCAATCTCATAATTGCCCTCCTCTTGAAGAAGATTTATCCTCAAATCATCACATGTATAAAAAAGACTCAATAAAAAACATTAAAAGTAGCACTTATGTTGTACTCACCAGGCAAATCCAGCTTGTATGAATTGTCATTGATTCGTTCCAAAACTTGGAATGGACCACTCACTTGAGGTAATAACTTAGTTTTCTTTCGTTCTGGAAAACGTTCTTTCCGCATGTGTAACCACACCCAATCGTCGGGTTTAAAGACTAGCTTATGTCGCTCTTTGTTGGCTTGTTTAGCGTATTGCTCAATTCTCCGCTCAATGTTGAACTTCGCCCTCTCGTGTATCTATTTAACAATTTCAGCATTTTCCTTACCATCTTGCTTGTAACGAATGACATATGGAAACGTTTCTATAAATTCTACCCATCAAGCATGCCTCTTGTTCAGCTTGTGTTGGCCTTTAAAGTGTTTCAAGGACTCATGATATGTGTAAATCACGAACTCCTTCGGCCATAGTTAGTGCTACCATATTTCTAACGCTTGAACCAATGTATACAACTTCTTATCATAAGTAGGTAGTTTAAGGCTGCCCCACTCAATTTCTCACTAAAGTAAGCAATTGGTCGTCCCTCTTGTATTAGGACTGCACCAATACCAATACCTGAAGCTTTGCATTCAATTTCAAATGTTTTATTAAAGTTAGGCAAAAACAATAAGAGAGCATTGGTTAGCTTTTGCTTGATCATTTGAAATGCCTTCTATTGCGCTTCTCCCCACTTAAATCTAATATCTTTTTTTATTACTTCAGTAAGTGGTGCGGCTAATGTGCTAAAGTTTTTTCCCAAATTGTCAATAGAAATTAGTAATCCCATGAAAGCTTCTCATATTACTTACACTTGTAGGACTTGGCCACTCTTGGATTGCACGTACCTTTATCTCATCAACATGTATACCCTATATACTCACAAAAAATCCTAAAAACACAAGTTTATCGGTGTAAAAAGTACACTTCCTCAGATTAGCAAATAACTTTTCTTTTCGAAGCACATCTAAAACATATTTTAAAAGTACTACATGATCATTTACGTTTTTACTATAAATGAGGATATCATCAAAATAAACAACAACAAACTTGCCAATAAAAGCTCATAAAACATGATTCACAAGCCTTATAAAAGTGCAAGGGGCATTAGTTAGACAAAAAGGCATGACTAACTATTCATACAAACCATATTTGTTTTAAAGGTAGTTTTCTATTCATCTTTTTTTTTTCATTCTAATCTAATGATAGCCACTTTTCAAATTAATTTTAGAAAATACACAAGACCCATGTAATTCATCAAGCATATCATTTAGCTTAGGAATGGGATGTTGATACTTTACCATTATGTTGTCGATGGCTCGACAGTCAACACATATCCTCCACGTCCTATCCTTATTAGGAATTAATAAAACCAGAACTGCACATAAACTCATACTTTCTCCCACGTACCTTTTTTCCATCAATTCATTAACCTGTCTTTGAAGTTCCTTGGTTTCCTCTAAGTTGCTCCTATAGGCTAGTCTATTTGGAATGGTTGCACCGGGCACAAAATCAATCTGATACTTAATCCGTCGGATTTGAGGTAAACCATGTGGTGCTTCCTCAAGAAAGACATCCTCATGTTCCTACAAAAGAGAAGTAATAGAAATAGGCAAAGTAGAGTCAAATTTGTTAGTGTTTAAAAATGTCTTTTTCTACAAAAGTACAATCATCAGTTGATGTGAAAATGACACTTTTTTTTATCTCACTCACTCTCGTGTAGAAATTCTTTTGTTTTCCTTATGATTTTTTCTCAATGGACATATTTTTCTTTGGTTTTTCTCTCACATTTTCCTCGCCCTCTTTTTGAATTTCACTCTCTTTTTCTCTCTTTTTCTTTTACTCACTCTCTCTCTATAAGCTCACTTAGTCTCCATAAACTTGCTTTGGTATTAATGGAATAAGAGTGATGTTACGTTGATTAAATACAAATGAATATTTGCTGGTGAAGCTATCATGCTTCACACGTCTGTCGAATTGCCAAGGCTGCCCAAGTAACAAGTGTCTAGCCTACATTGGCACTACATCATATAACATCTTATCTTTATACTTGCCAATTTGAAAAATCACTAGTACCTACTTGTTCACTTTCACCTCATCATTGTTATTTAACCATTGTAGTTTGTATGACTGTGGGTGTTTATGTGTTGGAAGCCCTAACTTCTCTACCATGATAATACTAGTAACAGTAGTACAACTTCTTCTATCAATAATCTCACCACATACTTTGTCTTAAATATAGCACGTAGTATGGAAAATGTTTTCCCGTTGCACTGCTTCATCTTCATTTACACACTCAAAGCTCTCCTTGCTACTAAAGTCAATTCCCCAAGGGTTATATACTCTTCATCTTCAACGTCCTCTAATGGTGGCATCTTATTTTCTTATGTTCCATCTTTAGTTGCAATCTCACTATTGTCCCTCAATACCATAACTCTTTTATTCACACATTCACTTGCAATATGCCCACTGCCTTGACATTTAAAATTCTTAATGTCAGGATTCTTAATAGTAGGAGTCACGGTGTTACCTTTTGAATTGTGCTTGGTGGCTCGGATGTTGGCTTAGGTAAAGTAGATGCTTGTGGCCTCTCGTCTTGTTTCACATAGCTCGGCTTCCAAGAAGTGGAACTCGAGCTTAAGACTGCATGAGTGTTACTCCTTTTTTTTAGTTGCTACTCAGTTTTAATGGCTTTGTGGACCATCTCTTCAATCTCCATATAATGTTGCAGCTAAACTTTATAGGCAATCTCTTAATTAAGACCATTCAAGAATCATGACATAGTAGCTTCTCTATTTTCCTCCACATTTGCTCTTATCATGGCAATCTCCATTTCTTTATAATAATCCTCCACACTTCAACAACCCTGTGTAAGACTTTGTAACTTTTGGTACAAGTCTTGATAATAATGGTTAGGTACAAACGTCTTCTCATCAATTATTTCATTTCATCTCATGTCTCAACTAGACATTCCCTATTTCGCCTCCTACTTATAACAAGTTAATCCCACCAAGTAATAGTATAGTCAGAAAACTCAATCACAGCCAATTTTACCTTTTTTGCCTCTGAATAATCGTGACAGTCAAATATGAACTTCATTTCGTTCTCTCATTCAAGGTATGCTTCCAGGTTAGATTTTCCTTAAAAAGATGTAATCTTTATCTTTATGTCACTTAATCCATCATCTCTATTCCTAGCTTTTCTACCTAGTCCATCTCTCTTATAACTACCCACTAAGTCCTCCCCTTCATCGAACTCATCTCCTATAATAGTCATCAATCTCTTCTTTAACTGAAGTTCTTTCTCTTCTACGTGCTTGGGGAACGGGTTGTGGCTGCCCTGCACGTGTGTTCTCCTCTTGATCCAAGCGTTCGGCCCTCATCATCCATCTTATCTCTCCCATCAATGCTTGAATTTACAAATTCTGGGTAGTTGCAGACTGATCCTCTTCATTTTTGTTTCGTTCTAGGTTTTAAGACATGGCTAACATCTGTAAAAGAAAGTTAGAAATAATGTAGAAAGGGTCTCACCTCACTCATTTACGTATTTCACTAAAAAAAATGGCTCACTCAATTCCACTAGTCTTTCACTCAAATTAATTGGCTTTTACCCTCTAATATGCACACACTCTCTTGCCTCTTTCCGCTCGTACTGATTCTCACTCAGTTCTTATCAAACTAATTAAACCAATATCAGGATTTCAGTAGTAATTCACAAAGATTACACTAAAGAGACTCGAATTTCAAGAGCAAGAAGGCAGTGCATACGTAAAGTTGGGTTTTGATTTTGGGCAAAAAATTTCACCTATGGGGTAAAACCAGTTTTGCATTTCCAAGACACTAATAATGGAAAAAATGAAAGATTTTAAGAGGAGGTTGGGGACTCTCTCTTTTTTTTTTTAAGGAAAATGAATAGGTAAAATTTGTAGATTTAACAAGAATTGAACCACAAGGATGCAAAATTGATTTAACAAAAAAGAAACCCTAAAAATATTGTTCACGCAATATTGTTCACACGGTATTGTTTACACAACACAATTCATGACTTTTTTAAAAAAATACTAGAACAAGAATGAAAAATTCAAACAGGAATGAAAAACAATAAAGATAGATGGTTCTAACCTTGGTGCCTAGGCTCTACTATCAAATGATACGAACCCTGTCAAGAACCAATGGGAATCAAATCAATGTTAGCATATATGGCTACAAAATGTTGATTTTGATGATAACAAACCACATTTTTTAGATAAACAAATAATTACACATTATACTTTTATAACAAGAAAATGATTTTATGAAATTAGTTATTTTTCAAGATGTTGACTAAAATGAAAAAAATTTTGTCATCTTTGATTTTAATAAGTATTGTTTTGAATTCTGAATTTGGACATATTTGTAAATATTTAAACATTTTGGGCCATACTATAATTTCTATAAATTTTGGGCTTTATCATAATTTCAGTAAGTTTTAGGAATGACAAGCATTATTTATAAATTCTAAAATTAGACCTTTTTGTAAAATTTTATGACATTTTGGCCACAGTTTAAAAAGTTTTGGGTAAAACTATAATTTTAGAAAATAATTATTTCACTGTAGCAAAGCGGCAAACCAAATTCAAAAAGCAACGAACCGGTTATGGACAAAAACTCTCTGGAATGAAAGCGGCTAACCGAATTCAGAAAGCGGCAAACCAGATATGCAAAAATACAAATTTTTGAACATAATGGTAACATAAAGCGGCAAGCCGGATTCACAAAACAGCAAGTTGGTTATCACTAGAAAGTCAATAACGACTAGTTTCCTTCTTCAACTATAAATTGGCTCAAATCAAATTCATTTCAAGTGATGCAACCATTGTTATTATTGAGCATTTTTCTGCAAGTCTAAAGCATAAACTTTGTTTAATCATTTCATTTATTTACACATATTGGGCTTTCATTTGTATTCAAACACATTATGTGAGAGAAATTTTTGTAATCATTTTTGTAAAATCAAATTGAGAATTATAAGTGTTGGTATACACTTGAGTTAAGAGATTGAGGATAATCTCTTGTTGTAAAAGTCCATTGACACCTTAGAAGTCAATTGTAAGCGTTTGAAGCCTAAGAGGCTTGGATAGTGAAATTCTCAAGCCTAGTGTGCTTGGAGGTGTGAACGTAGGCGGGGATTGCCGAACCACGTAAAAATCCTTGTGTTTGTTTTCTCTTCCCTTACTCTTTTATTATTGTGATTTATTGAATTTACTGTTTTTTATTCCATTAAGGCATTAGATTAAATTGTTTTGTGGTTTGTTTGGCTTAAGTTTTAAAATCCCAATTCACCCCCCTCTTGGGTTGCATAACTTGCATTTCAATTAATTTAGTCCCCAAGATCAAATCTAAACGAGGAATTGAATGAAACCGCGACCCAACATTTAATGAAAGCACGAATCTTGGTATGTGAGGACGCCACAATCAACTCTAGATGGTCTGATTGATAAGTTAAGAGTTTGAACGCCACGGAAATTTGATAAGTTCAAAAAGTTTGTATAAGAACCAAAGAGAATTAACTCTCTGACGAATTGCATCAAAACTTGTCTCTATTTATTAGATACGAGTACATTATATAGGGTTAGTTACAAGAATTTTTGGAAATAAATCCTAAACCAAAATCAAATCGGAATCTGAATCTAAACAAATAGGAAAGAATCTAAATCAAATAAAATCCTAATGTAAGCGAATAATAGAATCCTAATCTAAGTGAATAGGAAAGAATAATCAAATCAGAATCCTACTATAAGTAAATAAGAAAGAATCTAAATCAAATCATAATCCTAATTGGCTTAAATGTCTCACATCAATTAAAATGGAAACTAGGCGATTAAAATAGAAATAACTTATTTGTTTCTCTCATAGCCTCCTCAAGAAATAGGAAAGTATCCGAAAAAAGGAAAATAATATATTTTCCTTCCATAATGTGCAAGCCAACTTCCTATCTCATGGAAGTGATTATTTGGAAACTTCAAGAACCTGAATCATGTATTTATCATGTGCAATTCCTTCAACGGGCCTCCACGAATTTGATTGAACTCAAGTTGCTTGAATCAATCCATTAAGAGCTTCTTTAAATTTCTTTGCTCGAGCTCTTATAAGGGGTCTAATAGGAGCTTGAATATAATCTAAATATGCCTCATCCCACGTGCTTGTGACAGTTTTATCCTCAATCTCATCATAAGAACTCGATACTAAGTTTGAATGGTGTATGTTTGGTTCATTGTCCAAGACAGAGAGTGCAGTGAGAAAGGTTAAAAATCGTAGAACCAGTCAATTTGTTACTGGCTACATACATTGTACAAAAGTAAGAAAGGAGACAATCGTTGTTAACTGTCAATCCATTGAATGATTTAAAAACCAAAATTTATATCACTCTATATAACTTATATTTGCATTTTAATTCTATGCTTTATATTGTGTTTCTCTTGTTTCATCTAGCTTTGCTTCCTTGAATTTGATTGTGTTTTATGGAGAAACAAAACAGATTCTGTGTGTTTAATGAGTTTAACGTTGCCGAATTACAGTGATACAGTGAGTTGTGCCATCCAAGTCATACGCACCAGCTTTTGACGATTTTAATGGAGATGAAGGTTCATCTCACCAATCAGCTATTAGTCAACGATGGGATTTTGCCGCCACTTTTTGGATTGCAATCAGGCCACCATCAATTACTTATTGCTAAAAAAAATTTGTACAATTGTATAGTCATAAAATTTTGAGTATGATGTACTAGATTCGTCATATTTGGTCACATTTTTCATCACCGACAGTGTTAATAACATCGGCATTCAATTATTCTTTTTTTAGAGAAAATAAAAGTTAATTTTTTATTGGCAATATTTTTTAAAATTTTCTAAAATTAAAATATTTTTCTATAATTTTGTTGTGAGGGAATATTTGAGAATAAATGTTTTGTTTAGGGCACTTTTGTATTTATTCATTTTTAATCTAAAAACCTGATAAATTGATTGGATATTGGATATCTATTTAATATTCAAATCCATCCAAATATTTTAAAAAATAACCATATCGATATCCAAAAGATTTTGAATGGATATTATCCAATCCAATTGGACTAGATATATAGATATTCAACTTGGATAGACCAATTTGTCATCTCTACCCATGTTGTTCTACACTTGTCAACATCATTTGTGTATTAACGGGTTATCTGCATATTGATTTACATGACATTGAATCACCTTCTAATTAAGCAAGATTCATGTCACTTTGAGGTTCAATTCTTTAAGACTTAAATGCACATTGCTGATTTAGTTTAGGATCATCAACATCACATGGAATCTCACTTGATGATTGACTAACATCTTTTCTCCTAAAAGTTGATTGTATCCAATGAAAAAAATAAAAATAAAAGTTGATAGTATGAGGTATAAATAATTAAATAATAATTTCGTTAAGAGTAATTAAAAATATAATATTTTACAGTTTTAGGGAATAAAATTCGCAACTATGAAGTTCGGAAACCGTGAACGCGATCATAAATAGAATAGGTACCAATTCGTACTATTGGGCAAAGAATTTAGATAAGAATTGAATTTTTAAAAAATAGAAATATAAAATCACTCTTAAACCAACAGTCAGGGGAAATGGGGAAAATATTGTATAACTGATCAAAATAAACCACCAAATACTTTAGTGCTAAGTCATAGCTAAATTTCATGCCTTCACAATTTTGCTAGAGAGAGAGATTTCAAAAGCAAAATGGAGTGCGGAAAAGAAATTAGGGAAAAAAGGTTGTTTTAAAATAATATGTAGTTTTATAAAGATTCTAATTGCAATATAGTGGAATTAGCCCTGACAATTTTATGAAGGCATATTTGTTAATAAAAATTAAAATTTTTGCCAAAATTTAAATGGCCTAGGGACCATTTTTGCCCGTATAGAACTTCGCCCATGCCTTTAATAGTAAATATTTTAATGAGACTCTTGTACAATGATGTGATATAATACGATTGGTTGAATAAAAGTATAAAATAATATAAATTTATATTATCAAAGACATAAAGTTTTCATTTAATAAATCTTATTAGTCCTCTCTCCTTTGTTTGTCGAAATGATAGGAATTCCTTTGTTTGTCGAAACGATAAGACAATTTGATTTAGCTCATTGCTCTTCTTCTTAAGCACTTCATTTTCTTTCATTAATTCATCAACATGTGATTTCTCATGCTCATATGAAGTACTTTGTTTGCATTTAAATGATGCAATTCTATCATGCAATATTTTATTATCTAACTCTAGTCCTTTAATCTTTTCATTTAATGAATCATTACATTTTTGTAAAGCATCGTTTTCATTTTTCAAGTCATCTACATATGATTCTAGATGCTTGTGTGAAGTGCTAAATTTATCATTTGATAATGCAACTTCATCATGCAATATTTTATTCTCTAATTCTAATTCCTTTATATTCTCATTCAATGAATCAATGCATTTTTGCATGATATCCTTTTCATTTGTAAGTTCTAGCATTTTTTTTTTAAGGCATGCATTCTTTTTACCAAATTTCATCCACTCATCATGCAATTCTTTAAAAGCATCATGTAATTCATCATAAGTAGGAAGATCATTTACCTCATCAAGTTCATCATCCGATTCATCTCCAATTGCTATAAGTGCCAAATTCGACACTTCATGAAATTCCTCCTCGTTTGTAGTCTCCTCATATACAATTTCAAGTTTTCTCCAAAGTTCATTAGCATTAGAACAATTTGAAACTTTATGAAATTCCTTTTTATCTAAGGCACAAAATAAAGCATTGATAGCCTTGGAATTTAAAGACATATTTTTCTTATCCAATTCACTTAAAACATTCTTCCTACGAATGAATGAATGAACCATCACAAACTATTTCCCATAGTTCATAATCTAAGGCTTGTAAAAACACTCTCATCCTAGTTTTTCAATAAGGATAGTCATTACCATCAAAGAATGGAGGTCTAGTGGTGGATTGGCCTTCCATGAAAGTTGAACTAATTTGGGTTGCTATTAATCTTTAACTCTAGACGGTTAAATCTACACAAGAGCACCTCACTCTGATACCAAATGAAATATAAGTGTGCAACCCAAGAGGGGGGGTGAATTGAAATTTTAAAATTTATTCTAGCAAATCCACACAACAAGCAATCTAATGTCTTAATAAGAATTGAAAGCAATAAGTTCAACAAAAGCACAATAATTAAAGAGTAAGGGAGAAGAGAAACAAACACACGAATTTTTACGTGATTCGGCAAGTCTACTCACTCAATGAGTAGATATTAAAAAATGAAGAACAATGAATGATTCAATGTTTTGTGTTTTGCAAGTTGAAGGCTCAAGATATCACGTGTGCTTTTTGTTTTTTCTTGTTGGAGAGCTTCAAAATCAGTTGGATTGGAGTTCTTATAGTTTGAGCTAAAAAACTAGCCGTTACTCACATTCTAGGCGTATCCGGCTTGCCATTTAGCTATTCAGTAAGCCGCTTATATGTTAGCGTTAAGGAAAAATTTTGAATTTCAAACTATCCGGCTTGCCGCTTACGAATCCAGTAAGTCGTTTATGCTCTAGAAGTTTACTGGCCGATATCCGGTTTGCCGTTTACCGTATCTAGTAAGCCGCTTACGTTCCAGATCCATTCTGCCCAAAATCCAGCTTGCCGGATTTTCACATCCGGCAAGCCGCTTGCTACAGTAACCTGAACAGTGCACTATTTTTCAAAATTACAGTTTGACTCTAAAACTTTACAAAACTGTACTACGGCCCAAAACATTATGAGACTTTGCAAATAGGTCCAATTTCAGAATTTCTAAATAATACTTTGTTAATCCCAAAACTTTTTAAAATTATGATATAGCCCACAATGCTATGACACTTTTCAAATAAGTTCTTTACCAAAATTTCAAACAATACTTGTTTATTTCAAAGTTTTCAAATTCTTTCAATTAAACCATAAACTTTGAAAAACAACCAATTTTATAAAATCATTTTTCCATTAAATATGAAACATTTACAATGTGAAAATAATGATTTATTTAAAAAGAATAAAAATAATCAGTTTCATAAAATCATTTTTCCATTAAATATAAAACCTTTATAATGTAAAAATAATCATTTATTTAAAATATATTTTTCAATAATTTGAGCTTAAAAGACTAATTATTCATAATCTTTTTTGTTATCATCAAAATCAACATTATGGAAACATATATGTTAACAATCTCCCCCTTTTTGATGATGACAAACATTTCATGTATTTAAACATTAAATATAAAACATTTATAATGTGAAAATAATGATTTATTTAAAATATATAAAAAATAATTTGAGTTTAAAAGATTAATCATTCTTAATCTTGTTTGTTATCATCAAAATCAATATTATGAAAACATATATGTTAACAATCTCCCACTTTTTTATGATGACAAACATTTCATGTATTTAAAGAATGATTACACAAATTGCTCCCCCTAAATATAATCTTCTTTTACAATTTGCCAATTAGCTAAATTAACATATTTAAATGCATGGATTTTTCTCCCCCTCATCATCAAAAAGAAAAACTTAATTGGCAAAGACAAAAGTAGCAAATTTTTATAAATTTGAAAACATGTATTCTTCTCTCCCTTTATCATCAAAAAGAAAACTTTAAAGGAAAAGAATAAAAAATAGCAAATTTGTTACCCATGTTGTCCGAATAGAAATTTCGACAAAATCTCCCCTAACATCAAGCATCACCTCAAATACAAGATTAGTAATATCACATCCAAATTATTATAGATCATGATAAAAGCCAACTCCATACACAAATCATCACACTAAAATATCATGAACCATTATTCCATCAATTACCAAGTCAACAACTCATAACATAAATTTATCATATAAAACACTCATGTAATCAAATCATCATATCTCAAATTCATTAAAATCATCATCATAATCAAATACCAATTATCAAAAAAATTACTCAAAATGCATATTATTCTCCTCCTTTTGATAACATCGAAATGATATATTATTTTGTCTCCCCCTTTGGACAACAAAAAAATTCAAAATGCATATTATCCAAAATCATATTATATACTCCCCCCTAAATATATGGCCAATTTAAAATTTTAACCGAAATGATTTTATCCAAAAACATATCATATTTATCTCCCCTTTTATCGTAAAAAAAAGAATAAATAGATAGATGCAATCGAAACAAGATCATAAAAAATAATTCGATGAAGATATTGCAAGCAAAAATTTTGGTAAAGTCTCCCCCTTAAAAATGAACAAATTCTCAAATACACAACATGGTTAAAAAGACTTCCATATAAACTTAAACAATTATGACAAATCAACAACTCCATCAATTCATCAAGCAATGCACATATAATCATCAATCATCAAAATCATCAAGAAATCAAATCGTCCCAAGTTCATGCCGAATTTTTGAAAATTACTCTTCGCAAAGAGGTTTTGATTTGTTTACCAAATTGGCATGCATATTATCAACTATCCAAGCTCCATAATTACTAATCACATTAAAAATTAAACACATTTAGGATCTAATGTGACATTTCAATATAACTTTAAAAAAAAATCTCATACGCTTAAAATTCTCGAAGTATATGTAATTTTTTTTTTTTTTGATATCATTTACAACAAGTAATGCATATTCAACAATACATCAATAAAGTGCAAAAAATGCTTCTATTCACCAATCATAGATTGCATAAAATCAAACTTCATCAAATACAATGTAATCATCAAAGCACATTGTTTATCATCAAAACTTAAGTAAAACATAAGTAATAATGACAATATATAAATAATCAAAATCAACATATGCCAATATATAGATCATCAAAATCAACATAACCATTAAGAAAAGCCATAATTATGAGTTAAATAACAAGTGATCAAATCATTATTATAAATACTTACATATATTTCTAAATGATGATCTAGTAATTACACACCTTGTGATGGATCTTTCAAAATTAAGTTTCTTAAGGTGAGAAGAAACATACCTCCACTCTTTGGGAGTGTATGAAAAAGTACCTTATTTTACTCCACATTTGTTTCTTCATGTTGCTCCTCTTGATTTTCAAGTGCTGCATTCTTTTTGGCTATCCTTTGATAATCTTCTTGTAACTTTCATCTACATTATCATTAACAACAACTTTCTCCGTAGAAGAAGAATTAGACTCATCAAATATAACATGTATAAATTCTTCCACAATCAAAGTTTTTTTTAGTTCTACACTCCATAAGTTTTGCTTGTGTTTGAATAGCCAAGAAAAATACCACATCAAATTTTGGATCAAATTTGCCAAGAATATCTTTTGTGCTCAAAATAAAATATTTGCATCCAAAAACTTGCAATAACTAATGTTGGGTTTTCTATATTTCCAAAGCTTATAGAGAGTATTATTGAGATGATGTCTAATCAATGTGGTCCTAGCCATTTTTTTTTAATAGACCTAGCCTTTCTCTCTACAACTCTATTTTGTTGTAATCTAAGTGATGAAAAATTATGCTCAATGGAAAATCATTACAAAAAAAACTCAAATGTATGATTTTCAAATTCTCCACCATGATCACTTCTAATACAAGAAATAACATATAACTCATCTATCATGCATATACATCACACAATCATGAAATATGTAAGTGAAATGCATGGGTATTGGTTTGAATCATTGATTTTGGCATAAAAATGGGTGAGAAATGAAGAGAAAATTGAATGAAAATAGAGGTGAGCAGCTAACGGTTTTGGAGAGAGAAAGAACATGTGAAGACCGAATGAGGAATAAAGATGAATAGTGTTAAAAACCCCCAAATCCGGCTTGCCGGATTTCATTACCGGCTAGCCGGTTATTGAGCAGAAACTCACAAACCGTAAACGGCTTGCCGGTTAGGCTTGAACCGGAAATCCGGTTATGTTCCAACAAGCTTTCACGCAAATCTGGCTTTCCGGATTTGAAGAACCGGCTGACCGGTTATGAGGCAGAAAGGAGGCTTAGCAAATCCGGTTTTCCGAATTGAAAATCCGATTATCCGAATGTTGTCCCGAGAGCAACCAAAGCTAATCCGGATTAGACTTGGAAAACCTTTTGTCTCTAATTGAATATTGGCTAGCTATTATACTTGTATTACACTCACCATTTTATTTTTGGCTTTTAAAGTTGATTAATTTTAAATCATTTTGAGATTTAAAACTTTTCAATAAGCCATTTAATACATGAGACATAAATGCATACAAGACCAAACATATGAAATCATATCAAACAATGATGTCAATGTTATAAGTGAATGATGATATAACACAATTAACGACACAAGAATTCACACATAATTCATTCATCATGTATATATTTTACACAATCATGAAAGATATAAGCATTCAAAGATTAATAATTCAAGCATATCATTCATTTATCAAGCTTAGCATTACATAATCATCAAAATCAAACAAAGCTATCATGATGAGTTGACAAGTATCATCTTATATATAACCATGCATCATGATAAAGCACTCAATGTTAAATACAATGATAATTCAATCATGTAAACATATAAGTATATTATCACAAATTCAAGCTACTATCCATTTTTCATGATTCACTCAATATGATACCAAATGAATTATTAAATACTTACTAAGCTTAAAAGACCATCACTCATAATCAATAAGGCAATAATTGTTACCAAAATAATTAAACCATCTTGCCTCATTATTTTTGCCTAGACCATAATCATCCCACAAGCTTCATCAAGGAACTCTCCATCCTTCCTTGTTTATGGTACCTACAAAAAATTATTCAAGTTGTATACTTTGGTACCCAAATATTCTTGGGTCCTTGAGTGTTAGTAATGGTTCCTTTTGGAATCCAAATACATTTTGCTCCATAATATGCATTTCTTTTCACTGGACATCTATTCTTCATGTGATCATTTTGATTGCAATAATGACACACAATTTGATCATTAATGGAGGTAGTTTTAACAAAATAACTCTTATAATATTTTTGTTTCAAATTTGGCTTATACCCAAGTCCTCCTTTATCAAACACACATTTTTGTGAATTAAGCAAGTTATCCAACATCTTTTGCCCATTTGTAAATTTTAAGACAATTTGATTTAGCTCATTGCTCTTCTTCTTAAGCACTTCATTTTCTTTCATTAATTCATCAACATGTGATTTCTCATGCTCATATGAAGTACTTTGTTTGCATTTAAATGATGCAATTCTATCATGCAACATTTTATTATCTAACTCTAGTCCTTTAATCTTTTCATTTAATGAATCATTGCATTTTTGTAAAGCATCATTTTCATTTTCAAGTCATCTACATATGATTCTAGATGCTTGTGTGAAGTGCTAAATTTCTCATTTGATAATGCAACTTCATCATGCAATGTTTTATTCTCTAATTCTAATTCCTTTATATTCTCATTCAATGAATCAATGCATTTTTGCATGGTATCCTTTTCATTTGTAAGTTCTAGCATTCTTCTTAAGGTATGCATTCTTTTACCAAGTTTCATCCACTCATCATGCAATTCTTTAAAAGCATCATGTAATTCATAAAGTAGGAAGATCATTTACCTCATCAAGTTCATCATCCGATTCATCTCCAATTGCTATAAGTGCCAAATTCGACACTTCATGAAATTCCTCCTCGTTTGTAATCTCCTCATATACAATTTCAAGTTTTCTCCAAATTTCATTAGCATAGAACAATTTGAAATTCTATGAAATTCCTTTAT